>JAPQRP010049555.1:10000-12860 GCA_037367295.1 Apogon hyalosoma | reverse complement strand
GAACACACCATCCCCACTGTCAAACATGGTGGTGGCAGCATCATGCTCTGGGGGGGCTTCTGTTCAGCAGGGACAGGAAAGATGGTCAGAGTTGATGGGAAGATGGATGGAGCCAAATACAGGACAATCTTGGAAGAAAACCTGTTGGAGTCTGCAAAAGACTTGAGACAGGGGCGGAGGTTCACCTTCCAGCAGGACAATGACCCTAAACATAAAGCCAAGGCTGCAATGGAATGGTTTAAAACAAAACATATTCATGTGTTAGAATGGCTCTCTCAAAGTCCAGACCTAAATCCAATCAAGCTTTGAAAACTGCCGTTCACAAATGCTCTCCATCTAATCTGACTGAGCTTGAGCTGTTTTGCAAAGAAGAATGGACAAAAATGTCAGTATCTAGATGTGCAAAGCTGGGAGAGACATACCCCAAAAGACTTGCAGCTGTAATTGCAGCAAAAGGTGGTTCCAGAAAGTATGACGGGGGGGCTGAACACTTTTGCACACTGCCCTTTTCAGTTTTTTATTTGTTAAAAAACATTAAAATCATGTATCATTTTCTTTCTACTTCACAACTGTGTGCCACTTTGTGTTGGTCTTTCACATAAAATTCTAATAAAATATGTTTGTGGTCGTAACGTGATAAAATGTGGAAAAGTTCAAGGGGTATGAATACTTTTGCAAGCCACTGTATGTACCTGACTAAGAATCCGCTTTAGCAGCAGCAGCCATTCTACATCTACTCAGCAACAGGAACACAAAAGTATGAATTACTTCTCTAACCAATACATTGTTTGAAGTATACTTTAACAAATATGGCCAATTTCATTCATCAATGAATATCTCAACCCTTCTTGAAAATTTTTACACTAAAACTACACTTTACATGTCTGAAATGAACTAAATTTTAAGTTATTAACCATTGAATTGAAGTCAAAGTGATAAATGTTGAAATAAATATTATACTAAAATGTTATACCCAATTTACATTGTATATTTTGCAAAATGGTTATTTTCCCCTACATTCGTCCACATGTAAATGGTTGCAATAATGGAAATATTTAAAAATGCTTTCCAAGTGTAGTTTGTGTGTATCCATGCAGACAGGGAAATCAGAGACACTGGAAAACAATTGTGTCACACTCTGTGTGGTGTTGGTTTGTGTAATGAACCTGTGGCAGACTTATGTATTTAAGATAAGTCAAACACTGTTGGTATATAAGTCAGTGTATGATGTTAAGGAGATGAAGGTCAGCACTGACACATTTTGGAGACAGACTGAACTGGTCATGTCCCAGCATTATGAAAAAATCTTCATAAGGTTAAGAGCACACTTAAAAAACCTGGACCAACAAATAAAAAAAAAAAAAAATAGGACCAGTGGCCCTGTAGCTTACTGGCATGTTCTATCAAGAATCAATAACAACTTCAATTTGCAAGGTTGTCAGGTTCTGGAATTATGTTGAGTCCTGTGGTCTTGATGCAGGAGATCAATCTCCCAATAGTAGTGGATGGTGGATTCACTGGAGGATAACTCAACAAATTAAATGAAAGTCCATATATGACTTCCTATCAGTGCTCAATAGTAAATATTTTGATATCCCTAACCATTTTCACGTTATAATCTATCAAAATATGGCAAATGTAGGCAAATTTTTATTATTTCAAAAAGATGTCACAAATAGAAAAATCTGAATTTCTCAAAACTGTGAACACACTTTGTAGACATTGTTCCAAGGAAGCTACATAAAACATTTTAAATGAATTTGACCAATAGTTTTGGAGAAGATGTTTGAAGAAATTGTTAATGAAGGCGACAACAAAGACGAAGACGATGACGAATACAGCACCTTAACAACAGCTCATGGCCTATCGCCCAGTGAGCTAATAACTGAAATCTATAAGTTAACTTATGATTGCTGTTCAGCTGTGTCTGTGTCAATGTTGTCTGCATTTGCTACGGGTAAAATTAGCTACATCCATAATTTTAAATCCATGGATTGTCTGAGTGTTACACCCAGCTTTTTCGCTAGTAAGGTTTTGCTGTGGTGCAGCACTGCAGCAAAATCCTTGCCACCACACCATACTGTGATACAAAAAATCATCACCACTGCATTAGACTTATACATATGTATAATGTATAATAGGCCTACTATTTTCAATAAGAAGCCACGCATGCTTTGTGCCGCTGTACAATTTTTACCCCCATATTTTTTTTGTATCCCTTAAGAATATGCACATTCTCCAAACTGTCAGGCATATGCAACTGCATTCTTTTCAATGTAAACATCTGGTTATGAAACCTGTTATACTGAATTTACCCCATTTATTTTTCATTTACTATAGTAAATTTCACTTTATTTGGATATTCAAAACTACACAGTTAATGGGGGTAAAAATAATATGGGTGTAAAACCAGTAGGGGTGTGCCAATACATAAATTACTAGATTCACTGTGATGGGCCACATGACGATTTGATAACGATTCATAAATGTTCAAAAACAATTATTTTTCAGAATTACTAAATGACAGGAACACAACCACAGCACGCGACAGGAAAATAAAAGTGGTGCATGTCGCCTGGATGTTTAAAGAACAGACCACAGGGAACACAGTAAAACCAACTCTAACTGTTTGACTACAGTTACAGTGTGAGATTCACCCAAAGGGTATAAAAGCTAGTGTTTGGAAGCAGGGCTGTCATGCTCTGATGCAGACATTGGAGCACAGATACAAACTTCCGAACCGAAAGTATTTTGCCCAGAAAGCAGCTCCCAAACTGTACAATGAGACCAGAACCAAAGTAGTGGAATCACTGAGGGAAGCATGTAAGATAACTCCAACATGTGATGTATGCTTTGATTG
>JAPQRP010049555.1:0-5000 GCA_037367295.1 Apogon hyalosoma | reverse complement strand
CGGCCCCCAGGCCCCATGGAGCCTACGGAAGTCGGCCCCAAAGGACGACAGGCTTGGGGTGAGCTTGTGGAGGCTCGGCCCCCATTCATAACAGTTTGCAGTTGTAGTTAGTATTCCAACATCTCAGCCAATGTATTTGCTGTAATGGGACAAATGCACCAGTAGTGCAAAAGGCTTAATGTGTGGTGACTTGGATTTGTTGAAATAGCTTACACCCACATTGACCAATCGTTACTAAACTTTACTGCTGGCCTCAGGAGTGACCCCATGTGACCCTTACCAAGTTTTGTGCGAATCTGACCAACTTTTGTGTGAGTTGATATTTCTCTGTCCCTGTTGGCTGATTTCCACCAAATTTGGCACAAAGGCTCTGACTGATGTCTAAAACAAGTGTGTTGAGTTTGATGTTGACAGGATTTACTCTGACAAAGATATGCAACAGTTGACTTTTTTTTAGCTAGCTACAGAAATTTATTCATTCATAATTGTCGCATTTTTCAACTGAACAAAATTCTTGTGATAACTTTAGATCAGGTTGATGACTTGAGTGTATGTGCCAAAATTCACACAGATTGGGCTAAATACCAAGGAGGAGTCAAAAAAAAAAGTAGGTTTTCCAGTTTTCACAATGTTGTGAGGAAAAAAGTATAGGAGTAAATTGGCGGGGCCTAGCACATCTGATTCAGATATATTCAGGGAATCTGAGGATATGAGGTTTTTGGATGTGCGACATATGATGTGGGAGGTATAGACCAAAATGTATTGCCTTTGGTTATAGCACCCCTGCTGGTGGACATATATTAATTTTTGCGAATGAGTTATGATCTGGGGTCTGGACCAACCCTTGAAATTGCACTGTCTTCCCTCGCATGGTTTAGCCTGTAGCACCAGTTTTAGCCATAATCCTTGTATTTGCTGTAATGGGACCGAAGCATTAGTAGTGCAAAAAGCCTTAATGTGTGGTGACTTGGATTTGTTGAAATAAATTATGCCCAAATGTACCAATCATTACTAAACTATATGGCTGGCCTCAGGAGTGACCCCACATCATGCTCACCAAATTTCGTGGAAATCTGACCAACTTTTATATGACTTGATATTTCTCTGTTTATAGCCCCCCATGGGCCGATTTGCGCCAAATTTGGTATAGAGCCTCTGACTGATGTCTGTAACAAGTAAGTTGACTTTGAAGTTGATAGCATTTACTTTGACGAAGATATGCCATAATATGTGTTTTTTAGCTAGGAAAAAAAAAATTATGTTTGCTTATAACTAACATATTTTGGAGTCGCAAACTTCTTTTGATAACTTTAGATCATTGGCCTCTGTAGATTGTATGTGCAAAGTTTGATGCCAATAGAGCTTAAACCCTAGCAGGAGTTTGAAAAAATTATGTTTTCAATATGTTGTGACTTAGAAAAGGAAATTTGCAATGGAAGTGTCAAAAGACCCAGCTCTATCTGAGGAATAAAAGATGTAAAGTTTATAAATGTGTCATTTAAAATGTGGAAGATGGAGGCAAAAAAAACAAAAAAACAAACATATTTAATTGTTATAGCGCCAATTTTTGGTATGGTAGATCTGTGTCCTATTCTATAGGGTCCATGTAAATTTCACAGCCCTCAGCATGACAGTTCAGCTGTAGTAAATGTTTGTTGTTTGCCTTGTAATAAGCCATGCCCGCATTACCCAGCCACACCCATCTTCAAGATATAGTTTTATAAGTGGCCCTTCATCATACCCACCAAATTTCATAGAAATCAGTAAAGGTGTTTAAGAGATATAAATTTCCCATATTTGTAGTGCCCCCCTAGTGGTTAACACTCACCAAATGTGGCTCATACCCTCACAGTTACATGTCAACTAAGAATCTAAGATTTGGTGTTGATAGCATTTACTTTGACCAAGATATGAAACAGTTCACATTTTTTTTAGCTAGCTACAGAATTTTATTCATGAATAATTTTTGCATTTTTCAACAGAAAAATATTATTTTGATAACTTTGGATCAGGCCAAGGAGAGGAGTGTACATGCCAAGATTCACGCAGATTGGACAAAACCCCTAGTCCAGATTCGAAAAAGTAGGTTTTCCAATTTTTGCAATTTTCCCTTGATAAAAGTCCAGGCAGAAATGGGTGTGGCCTAGCCCATGTGACTCAGGCCTATTCAGGGAATCTGAGGATGTGAAGTTTTTGAATGTGCGACATATGGTGTGACAGTTATACACCAAAACGTAATATTGTTGATTACAGCGTTAAGGAAATGCATCATACCTTATCTTGGCCGATACTCCAAAATTATTTACAGTATAAATAATTGGTATTTTTGAAGAAAATAATTCTAACTGGTTACTCAATTTCAATGTTTGAAAATATCACATATGTAAACCAGATGCACACACATTCTACTCGGCGTGCTTGTAGTGCTGATTTGGTCATTAATCAGCCTAGAACTAATTCACTGAAAGAGTCTGTTTTATTCAGGTCATCACTACTCTGGAATAATTTACCAAAAAAGCTGAGGGACTTACCTAATTTACATGCATTTAAAAGAATGCTAATGTTGTACCATATGTGAAAGTTGTATTTTATTGATGTGTTTAAAGTTATTTATTGTACTGTATTGTCACTGTATTTATTGTGAATGATGTATAAATTTTTGATGTCTTTTTAACTGGGACCCCAAGAAGACTAGGAACCACTATGGTGGAAGCTAATGGGGATTCCCAATAAACAATAAACAGGGATCTGGACCAACCCTCCAAACTGCATCACCCTGCCATATATGGTTTAGCCTGTGGCAACAATTTTATCAACGGGAAAATAATAATAACTAGAACTGCAAGCAGTTATGAACGGGGGGCCAAGCCTCCCGCGTACCACTCGGCCACCAGGCCCCATGGAGCCCATGGAAGTCGGCCCCAAAGGACGATGGGCTCGGGGTGAGCTCATGGAGGCTCGGCCCGTGTTCATAATGGTTTACAGTTGTAGTTAGTATTCCAACATCTCAGCTGATGTATTCGCTGTAATGACAGAAATGCATCAGTAGTGCAAAAGGCTTAATGTGCGGTGACTTGGATTTGTTGTAATAAATTATGCCCACATTGACATATAATTACTAAACTTTACAGCTGGCCTCAGGGGTGACCCCACATCATGCTCACCAAATTCTGTGTGAATCTGATCAACTCTTGTGTGATTTGATATTTCTTTGTTTATAGCACCCCCCTATTGACTGAGTTCCACCAAATTTGGCACAGAGCCTCAGGGTGACATCTAAAACAATTGACTTGAGTTTGATGTTGATAGCATTTACTTTGACAAAGATATGCAATAATACGTGTTTTTTTAGTTAGTAAAAATATTTGCTTAAAACTAGCGCATTTTTTGGATTCACAAACTTCTTTTGATAACTTTGGATCAGAGGCCTCTGTAGATTGTATATGCAAAGTTTGATGCCAATGGAGCTTAAACCCTAGTAGGAGTTTGAAAAAGTATGTTTTCAATATGTCATGACTTAGAAAAGGAAATTTGCAACAGAAGTGGGTGGGGCCTATGTCACACAGCCCACCTCAATCCAAGGAATATAAAGATGTAAAGTTTATGAATGTGTCATTTAAAATGTGGAAGTTAGAGGCAAAAATAACTATTTATCTGTTATAGCGCCACCTAGTGGAATACATCCACAATCTTTGGTATGGTAGATCTGTGTCAGATTCTACAGGATCCATATAAAGTTCAAAGCCCTCAGCATAATACTTCAGCTGTAGTAAATGTTTGTTGTTTATCTTGGGATAAGCCACGCCCACAACGGCCAGCCACACCCACCTTCAACATGTACTCTTAGAAGTGGCCCTATATCATACACACCAAATTTTGTAGAAATCAGTTAAGTCATTTAAGAGATAAAAATTTTCAATATTTGCAGCGCCCCCTTGTGGCCAACATTCACCAAATTTGGCTCTTACCCTCAAATTCACATGGCAACTAAGTAAGTCAGATTTTGTGTTGATAGCATTTACTTTGACCAATATATGTAAGTTTTTTGTTTTTTTTAGCTAGCTAAAGAAATTTATTCATTAATAATTTTCACTTTTTTTAATGGAAGAAAATTCTTTTGATAACTTTGGATCAGGTTAAGGAGAGGAGTATACGTGCGAAGATTCATGCAGACCTGACAAAACCCCTAGTTGGACTTTGTAAAAGTAGGTTCTCAAGTTTTTGTAATTTTGCAGGAAAAAAAGTCAGGTGGAAATGGGTGTGGCCTAGCCCATGTAACTCAGCCCTATTCAGGGAATCTGAGGATGTGAAGTTGTTGAATGTGCGACATACGGTGTGACATTTATAGACCAAAACGCAACATTCTTCATTACAGTACCCCCTGCTGGTGGATATATGTAAATTTTTGTGACTGAGGTACGTGCAGGGGTCTGCAGCAACAGTTTTATCAACGGAAGAATAAAAAGAAAACAAAATTAAAACCGCAAGCGGTGTTAAGGCCCTCGCCCTCCCTAGCGACCCATTGGCCCATTGACTCCCATTCATTCTAAGCAGGAGTAAGTATGCAGTTTGTGTGCGTGACATGCACATGCTCAGAAAGGTCTCCCTGCCGTGAATGTGAATGTGTGTGCGAGTGGCGATATTGGCGAAAGGCGACCGCGTCACTGGCATGTTTGTCCCCATGAGCCCTCTAAGCAGGAGTAAGTATGCGGTTTGTGTACATGACATGCACATGCTCGAAAAGGTATGAGTGCCATGAATGTGTGTGTGAGTGGTGACATTGGTGTTTGGCAATCGCGTCACTGGCATGTTCGTCCCCATGCACCCACTGCGGACTTAATAGGCCCTGTGCCGCATTACTTGGCTCGGGCCTAATTAAAACCGCAAGCGGTGTTAATTGATGAATGAACCGATTTCATGACACATTGCTTCAGTTCTCAAGCATCATCATGGAATGAGTCAGTGACCATTTGAAAGAGGAGTTTTCTAAGTTTTGAATG
>JAPQRP010049554.1:0-12869 GCA_037367295.1 Apogon hyalosoma | reverse complement strand
ATATCTCACTGAAAAGTTACTCTTTAGGTGATTATGTCTTATTTTAAGTGTGATGAGATATTTTCACTAGAAATGAGGAAAATACACTTGGTAAGATTTTGACTTTTTTTTTTTTTTTCAGCGTAAGCTGCCAAATACAGCCCTTTTGAGATTTTTTTTTTTTTATGGCTCACAAAAAGCTGTTTATAAATCTGGCTGGTGTGTAATGTGATAAATAAAACTAAAGCAGCTCCCATCTGAGCTATTTTTGGACATCTGGTACGTATGTGCTGTGATTCACTGCTACAGGATTACACCTGCCCCTCATCACCTGTCATTCATACAGTGAGGCCTGTTAGCCAGGAAATATGGAAATGAGAGAGCCATGATAGCATCCATAATTGTAGCCTGGACACTCACTACAGACCACAATCAGCAGCAAATTCTGTTGAAAAAAGGCCTATCAATGCTGGTTTATATTTCTATCTTTAGTTACGTAACGTGTGTGTGCTTGAAAGTCCTCTCAGTGATATTATGAGCAGGTCTACTATCTGTTCTCTCTTTAATTTTCCTGGATACTGGTTATATTCAGGCTGGCACCCATTCACTGTGACATTGCTTTGATTAGTTTATTCAGTATCATATCATTTGTTTCCATCATTTTTTTCACACATAACATTGGTGAACCTAGACCTGACCAACTGAACCAACCCCAGAGCATAACGCCGTCCCCACAGGCTTGCACTGTAGGTGCTAGGCATGATGGGTAATCACTTCATCTGCCTCACTTCTCACCCTGATGCGTCCATCACTCCGGTACAAGGTCAATATGGACTCATCGGACCACATGACCTTTTACCTCTGAAACACAGTCCAGTTTTGACACTCTATCAAACAAATGGTTGTTGAAGAAATGAGAAGCTATTCACTGAATCAGTTAGGGTTAAAGAAATTGTTGGAGTTGAAAAAATGGATCTGATCTATTTACTGAGTTGAATCCATACTTCAAGTCTGGTTACTCTTATTCTGTGGCCCCCATAGCTTTACAATTTGTCCCGCTTAATCTTGAGGTTGAAAAGCCTTCCATAAGATTACACAGTATTCAATCCATTTAGCCACATGTTACTTATATAATATTATCTAATTTACAGACAGTTACTGGACTGTCTGGAACTGATATCACTTGTTATTCACCTCTCAGTTTCATAACCGGGATTTTGTGGGTCAGAACAAAAATTTGAACATGCTTTATTATTTTAGTTCATTAGGAGCCAATCAGAACTGCACTGTTTGGTTTTATCTTATAGGACACTATTTTTATTATAAGTCCCGGTCATTTAGTTTATAGTGTCGAAATGGATATAAAAGTATTTTGTAAGCTATTTTCATTTGTTTGAAACTATAATTCAACAACTTTTATCATTTCCGAGTACTATGTGTATCATATTGAATTTTGACTAAATCTGACTTATAAATGTAAGTGAGGGTCTATGGTTATGGTTGTCTGTACTTTCATTATCACCATAAAATCCAGTGTATAGACTAACTCCAGAAGTTGCACAAACTAAACTCTCCCTGTATTCATCTTACAGAGATTCACTGTTGACTGAAAACATTTTATACACGCCACTGATCTTCTTTGTTTGGACTATGGGACATGTTTCTTGTGAAATGGCAGGTAACATTTGTTTTTAACAAAATGACTCCCAAGTCTAATCCCGACTGTCACTTCGTACTGTCACCAGAGACAGCAAAGCAGCCACCAGGCAGGACTTGATTGTCAAGAGTGACGGTCGGAGTGGAAGAAACATGTCATCTGGAGCATGGACAAGACTCAGTGATGTGTTTCTTAATCATTTTTGGACACAAGTGGAGCTGATCCCAGGGTCTTGCCTGTGGTGCTATAACACCCCTTTAAACTGCACCACACTACTACCTACATGGGTCAGCTGCCTGCTACACAAGTGAATTTGTGTTCTAAGGTGCAGAAGACAGATGTCTCTTTGGCAGGAAGTGCGGTATGTTTTACAGATGGCACCTTTGTACCAACACGAACACAAGCTTTCTGTGTTGTTGAGAAAATGGGGACATTGTAGCATAACACTCTTACTTCTTTTCAAGCTTCAGTAGCTGCATTAGCATCTAGAGAATGTTCAGTGGACAGGGATGGTATTTTCACTCTGCACACTTGAAAGTTTTAAAGAACTTTTCTCTTCTGCCTGCACTGCAGCAAATGATGCCATGAACATGGCTGGGAATTCTCATCCCTCTTAAAAATATACTGCACTTACAGCCCAATATCTCATTTTGTTCATGTCCAGAGGCACTTTTTAAACTATACTTGAGCGTTTGTGGTTTTTGTGAAATATTGTTCTTTGAAAGTATTATGACTCATGATTTTAAAATGCTTTTACAGTATCCAAGTGCAATGACTAATGTTACAAAAAGATCAACAGTGCCTCCTCTGGGGCTTTTATCTGGCACAGTATCTTCTACAGAGGATGGTGTTGTTATGGAAGAGTGGGCAATCAAATCACATCACTATGACCAGCAGAACTTAACAACATCTTGTCAATATTGAACTAAAATTTGAAGTTAAAATTTCATTCTTGGCTCCAGAAGTGCTGCTGACAAATAGCCTCACCACCACGTCTTCAAAGTTCATTGCCATCCACGCTTTGCAACAGGGATCTAATAAACCTCAGTACGACAAATAGGCAGACTGTGTAATGCAAAACTCTACTGAATCTCAGGCTATGACACAAGTAAAGACACAATAACTAAATGCCATCAGCTCATGTTGGCTGTCTATGTCCTTATAGTTGTAAACAATGAAGCTGTGCTAATGGTTGTACTGTTACGAAAGTAGAATTTATAAAGTAAAGTCAAAGGGGGAGGAGAAGAATGAACATACAACTGTGACTGTTGTGGTTAGTATTTTTAGCTGCAGACATGTACGTATGATGTTGAATTATGTTTCAGTCACTGTTTGGTTTGTTGGTTGTGAAGTAGCCTGAGGTTATAACAGCATAGCAGAAGTCACACAGTGAGATCATCAAACAAAATTTCTGACGCTGTCGGAATTTTTCCCAGGTTGTCTTTGGTCAAAAAGGTAATTTCTTTCTTTCTTTCTTTTTTTTTTTTTTTTTTTTGAAATTTGAGATTGTTTTGCTTTTTGTTTTTGCAAGATAATGTTTTCAAATACTCAACAGTTCAAACTTAAAAACATTAATTGCACAAAGCAGTAGTTTAACTTATGTCTGTCTGAAAAGCTACTACTGTACATGAACAAAAAAGAGGAAAATACATTATGGCGTGCTTGCTGCATTGCATTGTTGGTATTAGACATTGTGCTCTATTATTTTCCGTGTTATGTGCAGGGGTTAAGCATGATTATTGTGTTTGTGTGAATTTAGGCTAATGTGGCTGTATACGACTATGTTTATCTGCCTTTTTATATTTATTTTTATTTTTATTTTCCTTCAGGCTATTTCTAAAATGCTTTCATTGTGCAATGTAGTACCACCATTTAGTTTTTTTTTTTTTTTTTTTAATTTATTTTAACTACAACCAAAGATACTGCTACATTTTCCCATCCTTTGTCTGGAACAGTGTACCAGACTGTTTCCCTTGACGCTCAATATGTAATATATTCAACACATTGGCCCCTCTGAAACACAGTTATATATCTTCCATGATGTGTTCAACATGATTGTTTAAGAAATGAATGCAACTCACTGCATAAGTTAGGGTTAAAGAACTTGCTGTCAATTGAATCATGTAAATCACTGTATTGATTATCAAATGAAAGTTCTGAACTATTTGCTCAGTTCAGTCCAAGTCCATTAACTTTTTACTTTTATTAAGTATACAACAAAATAGTTGAATTTATTTATATGAAATTAGAGCAAAAATATGGTAAATCTGGCAAAGTAATGTAGATTAGCAGATTAACACAAGTTAGTTGTACTTATTCACATCTGAAACTACAGTTAAACACTTGGCACATGCAGTCAGAGGTATGGATCATGTTATTATGACTTTCATGTAGCTGGTCCAATTTAATCCACTTTGCCATCGAAGTTTCAGTTTGACAAACTCATTGATTTTTCCGGAAACAAGAATCTAATAAAACTACAGCTTGAAATAAGACTCTCCAGTGAATCTGATTAGTGCAGAGAAACTTGCTCATACTGCTCTAAACTAATGGGATTTGGGGAGAACACAACAAATATACTGAGCTTCACTGGTGTCATCTAACATCAAGTCACACATGTGTACCCACACACACACACACACACACACACACACACACACACGCACACACACACACACACACACACGCATACACACACACACACACATAAAGGTTTGGATTGGTTGGTTTTATGACAGTTTGAGACAGCTCTAGTGTTTGTAGTCGTCAGGTCACTGTACAGATGGTGTATATGTGAGTGTGTGGTTATGAGGCTTTAAAGCAGGACCAGATGAATGAAATGAAACTCGGCTCTTTAAGGTACTAGACAGAGAGAGACGGAGGAGATGATGGCTGGATGCGGAGAAAACATCAAAGGTGAGGCGGAGAAATGAAGATGGGGAGCCAGTGGTTCGAGAAAGAAAGAGGAAGGAAAAAAAAAATCAGCGTTTAGAGGAAGATGGCAATGGAAGCAAACTGGAACGTACGTAATGAAAGAGTGGAAAGGGAGGAAGGATGGTGGTGGAAGAGCAGTTGTCAAAAAAAAGAGGAGTGTGGTGATCCTGCCTGGTTGAACACGTCAAATCTACTTTAACTGAAATGAATTTTTATTTGTCCCTATACAGATTATTTTATTTCTCAGTGGTTATTGCATAACAGCAGTTAATCATTGAGTTCAATAGCAGTTGTCAGAAGCTCTCTGTAGTCTCCCTGCTATGCCAGTGGGATGTTTGTACTCCTTTATAGAACTCAGGTGACATTTTTCAGAATCTTGACATGACTTGCCTTTCAAAAACAACCCCATTTTGTGCACCGTGCTCTCAAACTTGCACAAAACTCTGCAACACATAATTTTATTCAACCAAATAAACTCCTTTTGGCAGAAATAATTGCTTCTTCTCAAAATAACCCAGCTTCATTTTCATGACAGTACAGTTAGCGTATTAACATGCGCCAGTATCTTTGAATACAGATAAGGTCTGACCCAGGTTACCAAAATTGGGATTTGACATTTACATTTGCAGACACAAAGATGGGATGCTACAAAATCCCCCTCGTATACTGATTTGCTTGTAAACACAGTCAATGATGAGAAAGAACTACTGCTAACTTCCATAATTAGCTCCGGAAAACACACAAACAAAAACGCATACGTAATTCCCCCTTACCTCATGCCTGAGCGTACAGGTAAATTACAAGATATAGTTGCCCTGGGCATTTTACTTACCCTTGGCGAGCCTTAAGGCCTTTAGACACTGGGGGTGTGACAATAAATACTACAAAAGTGCGAGTAGTCAAGTTGGCAGTAGTTGTTCAGTAAATATAATGTAATGGATTCAACATTATCCAGAGCCTCATGTGCAGCCTGTGGGTCTCCAGTCTGTCTGATCCAGCATCTTTTGGGTCTACAGTACTTTTTCCCACCAGCAGCCACACAACTTTAAGGTCACAGTAACCCATCCATCCATCCATCCATCCATCCATCCATCCATCCATCCATCCATCCATCCATCCATCCATCCTCACTAGGGTCACAGGGGTCACTGGAACCTATCCCAGCTACTTATGGGCGAAGGTGGGGTACACCTTGAATATGTCGCCAGTTCATCACAGGGCTGACACATAGAGACAAACAAACATTCACACCTATGGGCAATTTAGATTAACCAATTAACCTATCAGTGCACATCTTTGGATGGTGGAATGAAGAACCCGGAGAGAACCCACGCAGACATGGGGAGAACATGCAAACTCCACACAGAAAGGTCCCACCGACTGGTGTTGGAATCGAACCTAGGACCTTCTTGCTGTGAGACACGAGTGCTACCCACTGCACCATCATGTCGCCCGTCACAGTAACCCTCACACACTAATACATTTTTGATTTCATACATTTTGATGTAATTTCACACTTTTCCACTTACACACATTGCAAATGAAGACAAATCATTTTTTGCTTGTTGGAAATACATTTGTTCTAATTTTAAGCATGCACATTTCAGTAATATTTGTACATTTAACATAATAGTTCATTACATGAAGGTAATTTGTCTATTGTCTAATTCTTAATTCTGTTATTGGTGTTGGGGGGGGGTTCCATTTTGCTGCCATTCTTGGGTGTGTTACTATAAATGGAGGAAGCACCAATAAGCCCATACCAAACTACAGCCACGATCGGGGGATTTGAGACTTTTTTTTTGTTTGTACTTCCTACGTTTATTTGGATGTTCCTTTTTGACTCAATTGATATTTGTTTTTTCATAACTTAATGTTAACTGTCCTGTCATTTATTTGGTAGTTGTACAATGTTTTGTGTTTCTAGATTGATCACACAATATACATAGCTGTCCTTTATAGTATTGTTAGGTCACTTGTCTCAAGATTCAAGAATTTTTATTGTCATTATGTGTACACACAACAAACTTTAGGCAGGTAGTTCTCAGCTAAGGTACAAAGTTAAATACAAAAGCAAGATAAAATATCAACACTACCGCAGGGGTTATTGGGGACAAAATTCCAGAATTTTGTTTTTGTTAGCAAAAGGAGGGTTTATGATCAAGACAGGAAAATGATACTTGTTATGGTTAAAGGTGATTATGTTACCTTTAATTTCCTGGCGTAAAGGAATCTTAGTAGCTAAACTGACAAAAGATATTGTGTGAATATTGACATGTAGTTTCATAACTAAAATTCAAAGCTGGTCAAAACTTTGTGTGTGTAGAAAAACCATGTGAAATGTTTGAAGGTATTATTTTCATTTTATTGTTTTTGTTTGGTCGTGGTTTATTGTTCTTATTTTCTGTTGGTTTTTTAATAGTATGGCTTTTTATTTTATTTATTTTTTAATGTCTTTTAATCTATTCTGTATTTTATTCTTTTATCTTGGTTTTAATTATTCCTCTGTACAACACTTTGGTCCACTGCGGTTGTTTTGAAGTGCTTTACAAATTAAGTTGGATTGGATTGGATTGGAAACTGGCTGCATGGATAGAAATGTTTTTTCCAGCAGAGCCTCAGGCAACCTACTGGGGAGACATCTGTGGCTTAGAAAAACTTCCATGGTATTAGAGTTTTCTAAAACATGTTTTTTTGCATTAACAGGTGAAACAAAAAAACTGGTAACGAGTGGCGTTATTAGGCACAATCTGACAACATGCCATGCACATATAAACATATACCTGAAGTTCAAAGACGTCATCAGTACTCCCAGCAGGATTGCCAGAAAGCAGTACACACAATAAAACAAGGCATGTCATTCAGAAAAGCAGAAGGGAGAAATATGGGACATACAAAGTACTCTGGTTTTGAACATAAGATGACATGAAATTTATTGTTGCATTTATTGTTGGATTTTTATTTTTCACATTTTTTAGACTGGTATTTGAGAAAAGGTTTTATAAAGTTATGTGCACAATAATGTTATTGTGCTATTGAAAGCAGGAGTACTGCAGTAAAAATCTATTGTTTTGAACTTAATATGATGCGCCAGTTTTTTATTGGTGTGTAATTTTACTGTCTTCAAGATTATGTCAGTTTGTTATGATAGTTTTCAAAGTTTTAAAGTCATTTGAAAGTTTAGAATAGTGGCCAGTTTCTGTTACTCTAAATAAAAGTAAGAGATGTATTAGACCTGCTTTTTTGCTTTTTTTGTTTTGGAGGTCATTCCTTTTTTTTTTTTTTTTTTTTTTTAAATACACCCTGTGCATCCCCAATAACCACTATGCAAGTAAGCGAGGGAAAAATTTTTGTATTAAGTTTGTGTCACTAATAACCCCATCAGTGGAGTAATAAGGGACAGGCAGGTTAAAAAACAACAACAACAAAAAAAAAAGAAAACCAGCTTAAACTGAACCTTTAGGAAAAAGGTCACTAATGAAAAGTAAAGAAGGCATCACGGGCCAACATTTAACAGCAAAACTATTAACTAAACTAGTGTGGGAGTTAAAACATAAAAAACTGTCCCTTACCAGCCCATCTTACATACATCAAGTATGTTAAGTTTTGTCTTTTTGTTGGGTCGGTTGGTTTCTTTAGTTACTCTGTATTAGCTTAACTTCAGTTCTGTTTATCTGACCTCTTTTATGAGTAGGGATGGGTATTGAGAGCTGGTTCTTTTTGAGAACCAGTTCCCAGGGGCTCGATTCCTTGGCATCGTTTGCCGGCCTGCTTAATGATTCTGCGTGTCAATTCCGCTTTTGTTGCATGTGTGATGACGTCACACGCACGCTGCACTGTTTTGGTTTAGAATGTTGCTAACATGCTGTTGAGGCAGAAATACTCCAAAGTACGGCAATATGTCACACGAAAAGATGACACCAGGGCCACTTGTAACACTTGCAAAGCTTCTATTTCTTCAAAAGAGGGAAATCCCTCCAGTATGCGCAAACATTTGTCCACACAGCATGCAATTCATTTGCAGGAATGTCACATATTTGATACGCTACTTAGCGATGCTTGTGAATCTAGCAGCAGAGCGAACACCAGGTCGCCATCTGGGTCTGGTTCTGGTGGGGGCAACAAATGTCCTGCCCCCTCAAATAAAAGTTTCCGAATGTAGGGAAAAGGAAAATGTGGTGCACAAGAGCAGAAGAGATAGAGGAATTAGTAAAGTGTGTTAAGTTTCAGTTTCACTTGTATGGTGCCCCCACCCCCACCCATCCGCCCCGAACTGGGCCTGGTGTCATCTGTTATATTTATTTGTGCACACTGTATATGTTATATTTTCTGTGCAGAGATGGAAATATAAAAGACAGTTGATGCAAACAAACCACTTTTTACTCTTTTATTCCCTCATCTAATGAAAATTGATAAGAGAATCGATAAGGAATCGGATCGATGAGCAAAACTGATAATGGAATTGGAATTGTTGAGTTCTTATTAATTCCCATTCTTATTTATGGGACCAGAACCTGATTTTGACCTTTGTAAACGTATTTCTCCCCTTTTTATGAGTTAAATAATATGAGTTATTGAAAAAAAAAGGCCCTCTGTATCCTCATGCCTTTCAGCTCTGTTCCTCACAGAGGTAAAAAGCCACATTCATATGATGTTCACCATCTAAAAACTGTTCATACATTGTCTTTTATTCATGGTGTAAAGCTTAGAGAAACTGACCTTGTTCAGGAAGAATAAAATGTTGCTTTTTCACCATGTAGTAAGTGTGTACTGTGTGAAAGTTCTCATTATATAGTTGTGTGCATGCCCCGGTGTGTAAAGACCTTTACTGTTGAGCCTGTCATGGAAAGCATAAGTGTGGGTGGAAGACAAGTACAAGAACCTTTGAACTGAACTCTGTACAGTCCAAAATAAAGTCTTGAAACTACACAATACCGTTCTGCACCAGGGGCAAGTGCAGCTGCTGAATGCAATGCAATTGCGGATACCAACAAATCCTAAATAGTGTCTTCACGTTTATTTAATAATTTATCCTGACAAAATAGCTCAGCCTGAAACGTGTTTCTTCACAGTTATCTTTAAGCTTCACTGTGCAGATCTTCATACTCTCTGAATGTTTCCATATCCATGTTTGCATCTGCTGAAGGTAAAAACGTTCTCTGTGCCAAAATAAAATCAAAATTTAGGTTTTATACTAGAAGAAGGGTTTGCAACATCCCAAAAACAGTATGTGAAAGCCTCTCAAGACTGTTTTAAGTGCAGTGTGGAAACCTGAAGCAATCAAATGGTGACTTTTAGACTAGTTAAAACATCTTGTATTTATTAATAAGTATAATTTACATTCAGAGATTATGGATTTCTCAATGAAAAACAAAGAAGAGATGCCAGGAGGTAATGTTCAGAGAACCGATTACGATCTTTACCCAGATCGCTGATCATTTTTTTCAAAGTACAGAGTGTATGTGTTTTTGATGTTTTGAGCAAGGTTACAATAGTTTAGTATTTTTTGTTGGTTTTTGCTTTTGAGTTTTTGTTTTTAAAAGGTGCTATATACGGCATTATGCACAGGTATAATGACAATAAAGGCATTCTATTCTATTCTATTCTATTCTATTCTATTCTATTCTATTCTATTCTATTCTATTCTATTCTATTCTATTCTATTTCTACTTTCAAATATTAAAAAAATGACCTAAAATTATCACCAGGGTATTTAGAAAAAAGAGCTCTGAAGTTATGCTAAAGACAGCACTGTGTTGGATTGTGGAGTAAATACAGTATATTCACATGGACTGTGGGATTTATGTGGCCACTAGAGGGAGTAGTGAGCCACTCTGAGAACCACTAAGAATCAACTATTAAAGTCAAAGAAAATGTAAAAGTGATAAAAGCTTGAAGCAGTGTTGTTGTTTTTACCACTGGACACAGCTCTAAATGAAAAGAATAGGGTTTGAATCACTGTGTTTCTTCTACATGAGTGAGTTTGAAGCTCATGAAGTTATAAAGTTATTATGTGACGTTATTATCTTTGCTAAATTTGATGTTTGTTGATCCATGGTTTATCCTAACCTGTGAACATTCTGATAATTTTTGGATGATTACGAACAGATCTTTAGTGCAGCTATTGACAGCACAAACTGTACAGAAAACTGAGGTGATTTGTGGTTTTACTGTGGGTGTTTTCAGTATGAAAACAGTGCTAAGCTAAGTATAGCTATAACGTAAACTATCAGCTGATGCACCATGTGAAGATTATAAGACACTGTGTAATTTTGACTGTGGAAAAAACAAACAGCTATGAAGTTTTGTTTGAGGAGGAAAACTTGATAATACCATAATACAGACGTGTGTAAACAATGAACTTTATTCAGTGAATAATACAGTCTGTGGATACATAGCATTGATTCTTTGGTGGTTTTATTAGAACTAAGCGTGAACTAGTATCTAACTTCCCTCTTGTTTTCTTATTCGTCATCTTCTTGTTATTGTTGTTTTATTTACCATTGTACTGGCTTAAATATTCCCTATCATCCTTTTAAAAGATGTCAGGAGCATGACATGAATTGTTAAAAGAACCTTGAGAGAAACACTGCAATACAGCAACAGAAATACAACTACTAATAAAAAATTCACTCCAAAAAGTAGGTTTAATGATAAATTAAACCAACAATGGCACTTCATTATAAGTACTTTTGCGTACACAGTTTCA
Source organism: Apogon hyalosoma (assembly GCA_037367295.1). Lineage (NCBI taxonomy): Eukaryota > Metazoa > Chordata > Actinopteri > Kurtiformes > Apogonidae > Apogon > Apogon hyalosoma. The sequence goes on along the minus strand of JAPQRP010049554.1, from coordinate 1,590 downwards.
GTTAGTTTTGTTTTTGTAAAGCCTTGTTTTTATTCACGTTTTAGTTAATAAAAATATTTTTGCACAGCTAGTTTTCATTATTCAGTTATTTTAACCCATAAGGGCCCAGTGTGACTTTTGTGGCTGTTAACAAATTCACTTTTCTCTTCATTTAACCTTTCCGAAGTGATTTATCACCATTTGTTATACTGTTATCCTCTAGATTTTGCATTTTTTTCCAGTGGAAATCATGTGTTTTCCAACGTTTAATTGACTGATCATGTAGATGTTTATAAAACCTCAGAGTAAAGTCAAAGTTTATTATATCAAAACAGAAAAAAACTGAAGAAATAGTGACTTTTTCCAGTAAAACATGTCATTAACTTAACATAAACCCAGTGTGTCCATCTACTGTCATTGAACCAACTCCATTGGTTTTACTGGTGAATCAATGTTGTAGAAGATGACGGTGTTTCTATGTTCACTACAGAGCCTCTGAATGTTCAACTGGATAAAAGCTGATGACAATGACAAACTGCATTTTACACCAATTATTTACATGTATTGATAAGATTAGCGGGTGAACAGTTTAGCTCATTAGATGTTTTTGGTCGACAGTGGATGTTTGGGTCTTTATGGGTTAATAACAGTCTGCGGTCTGGAGGAGAACTTGAAAGGGAAACAAGAGAAGACATCTTTATTCTGATCTCACCATTTCTAATGTTCAAATAAGTTATTCCCTGTCTTCCCTCAGCATCATCCTCAGTCTTTGCCTGTCTCTTGTTTTGTAGCCTACAGATAATCCATAAATGGGCACCAAGCAGATACAGTTTTATCACGGAGAGATTTGAAGTGCAGCTCTAGTGCAGTTCTATAGAAGGGGATGTTTCTATATGAGGAACATCAGTGTGCACTGCAGGATTTTACTGTCATTTCCACAGAATCAGAGGTTCATTTTGCACTCGTATACACCAGTTAACATGTAAGAAATGTGTCCCACAGGAGGCAGAAATACTAATTTGTTTTCTTGTGAGCTGTCAGTGAAATGATCCAGGTTCCTTCTGTCATCTTGTTTTTTTTTTAATTCTCTTCCATCGATGGTGCTTAATTGGCTGTAAATAAATGTTTCTGCTCATGACATCAAGGTCTGAATTCATCTGCTTTGTGTTTAGAGTTTTGCTTCTGCAAAACCACCCAACACTGAGGAGAATTACTGTCTATTTCTTGTTGTTTTGGGGTCATAGGTCGGCAGGATGGAATAAAGCGGTGGGTTGTGGAGGTGTGACACCATGCATCGACACCTATCAAAACATGCCACACTGTGCAAAAAGGGTCTCAGCTGTGTCAAATTGTCTTGTATCATTTTGATGCAGGCCTTGTGTGACGAATCCATGATAAACTGTAGCTAAAACAATATAGTGACAGAATCATGTCTTTGTTGCATCGTAGCGATAACTCATCATGCAGTCGTGGAAAAAAATATTAGACCACCCTTCTTTTCTTCAATTTCTTGTTTATTTTGTTGCCTGGTACCACTAAAGGTACATTTGTTTGGACAAATATAATGATAACAACAAAAAATAGCTCATAGTAGTTTAATTTCAGAGCTGA
>JAPQRP010049553.1:0-12878 GCA_037367295.1 Apogon hyalosoma | reverse complement strand
ACAGGAACCACAGACTCACAACAGTGGAGTTAGATCAGTATGAACCATTTAAGGAATAATTAAGCGAAAGTTAATTTTAGACTTTTTACGCAAACATGAATTGGATGAGTGTAGTCCATTTGAAAGCCAAATAATTCCTCAAACTGAGGATCCAGAGAAGCTTTGCTTGATATTGTGGTCAGTTGTAGGGGGATGTGGTTATGTCAGAGTGAATGGAACAGGGAAGACGATGCAGAGGTGTTGTTAAACTGGACAGATGAAGACTGGGTCTCCACATGGACACACCAGGGCTGAGCTGGGAGCTGCACTGGTCTGGATAATAGTCTAAGAGGAACAGAAAGTTTCTCCATGCCCTTGCAGTTCACAGACAGACATTTGTTAAATGAGGATACAAATGAACAATGATTAACATTAAAATATTTGTATCTCACTGCTTATCTGTAAAAGTCAGTGTTTCACCCTATAGAGACTCTTTATTAAAAAAACACTAGTGACAAATCCATCCCCTTTCTCTGGTGTTACTGGAGACTTTTGGAGACTCTGATATGAAAATATGTATGGTTGTTTGTCTAAAACAAATAAGTAAATATAAATCAGTCCCATTGGCATTGACATTTTTCTCTATTGTCTCTTTTTGGTCCATTCAGATTGTTAATATAGACTGAAAATTAAAAATATTTATGTTTTACTGTGACTTGTCTCCTAAGTGGACCATAAGGTTAAAAACCAAACCAAACTGAAGAAAATGAAAAGAAAAACTAAACAAACAAACAAACCAACAAATAACCGGAGTAACTCCTCCAGTGTCTCTTTTGGGTCATTTTAGCCGGTCCCCAAGCCCAGATAAAGGAGGACGTTGGAACTGGGACATTAACCTGTAAAGACCCAGTACATCCACTGTCGACCAAAAGCATCAAATGATCTAAACTCTTCATCCACTAATCCTATCAATCCATGTCAGTAATTGGTGTAAATACAGTTCTTCATCTTTTCATGGTCATCAGATATGACCCATTTGGACGTTCAGAGGCTCCTTAGTTACCATGGAAACGCTGTCATCTTCTACAACATTGATTCACCAGTAAAACCCATGGAGTTGGATCAGTGACAGAGGATGGACACACTGGGTTTATGTTCAGTTAATGAGATTTTACTGAAAAAGTCACCTTTTCATTGTTTTGTTCTGTTTTGATATAATGACCTTTGAATTTACTCTGAGCATTTATGAACATTTACATGATCAGTCAATTAAAGATCGGAAAATAGATGATTTTCACCAGAAAAAATACAAAATTCAGAGGATAATATTATAATAAATGGAGATAAATCACTTAATAAAGGCTAAATAGAGAGAAAAATGACTTTGGGAACTGACACGATAGTCACATTGTGTTGTTTTGGGTTATGGGTGTATTTATACTCACTTTTTTGTCTCTAATACAATGTTATTCCTCTCTTCTACATCGTTCATTACAATTACATGCACATTTACAATTAGGTGATGTAATTTAACAACTTCGAATGCAGCCAGTGGATACTTTCATTACTGAGGAGTTGGAAACACTGAACAAGATGAGAAAGTCTTTTTTCTAGAAACATGGTGGCATAACATGGTTAATGGGAGGAAAATGCAATGACTCTCATTTTTATTTCATACAATAATGAAGACATACAATAATATTTTATACCTCGATGAAAACAACAGAAGAGATACGTTTATGTCACTTTTGTAACTCTGAGGGTGATGGAGCTTCCTGTTTCCCTTTGTTCTTTATCCTTTACAGTATTAAGTTAGCACTGGAACAGCTTCATGACCCTCTCCAAACGGCCAGTGGACAGGCACAAGTTTACTTAAGTAGGGAATAATGACTGGAGACTCACTGTGGAGCTAAATCTAAACCGCTGACCCATGACAAGCTGTCCTCAGACCGTGAGAAACAGGCCTCTTTCCATGCCAAGAATGTGGGTGGCCAGCCCTGTTTCTCCAAAAGCCTATCTGAGGAGTGTGGCCGGTCGCAGAAGCAGAGTGCAAACAGCAGGTTTTCTGTCTGATTTGTGTCAGAGCTGTGGCGTACCACTGTTGGCCCTCAGACCATGATGCTGTTTGGTAATCTGTGTAAGTACAGCATGTACAAGTGGGGTGGTGGGGGTCGACTGTGTGAGGCAGTTTGTGGACGGTGTGTGTGTGGGGGGGTGACTATAGACTGACAATGATTATTTGAATAGGACCAAAAAATTGTAAAAATAGGAAAAAGACATGTCTGATAATGACAACTCATCCTTTATTCCAGAACCAGCTGAAACAATCACAAGTATAAAAGTAAAATGATACATGAGAAATATACATATAGAAATAACAGTATAAAAGTATATATAAGAGTATCTATAGATATAAACAACAAAGAAGAGCAATGCCATCTACAAACAATATGTCACTGCAGTCTTCAACACATTTGGATCCACAGGAAAGAGACAAAAGTCCAAAAACATTTGAAATGGTAAAATCCTTTATTCTATGAGGGCCTGTAGATTAAGGCTGAATCCCAGTTCACCCCGTACCTCTACCCCTTCGTTTTGCACGTACACATGAAGGGGTAGTGTTGTCCCAATTCTCAATTAGACGGAGGGGGAGGGTTAGGGGGAAGGTTGTATAGCCCTCAGAACAGAGATTTACACTGCGAACAGAGGGGTAGGAGAAATCTGCCATAATTCTGTTTGACTCATCGGTCAGATCGAGGTAAACAGCCAAAAAGTGCAGCAGTGACCAAAGAAACACACAAATGTACGGATTTCCTTCGTAAACAACTTAATTGTTTGATTGACTGTTTAATGCCATTTTAATGTGTTATTGATCGCATTTCTGCAGTTTACAGTTGATAGCTGCAAACACATGACCAAAGCCCATGGAGCTTGTGTGTCTCCCCCCTCTCCCCTAGTCTTTCTCTTTTCTCCCAACTGGTCCTGGCAGTCGTCCATCCTCCAGGAGTCAGGGTCTGCTCCAGGTTTCTGCCTGTTTAAAGGTAGTTTTTCCTTCCACTGTCACCAGTAACAAGTGTTTGCTCCTGGAGGATTCTGTTGGGTTTCTGTAAATTAGAGTCTGGTTTGGACCAGCTCTATATGTAAAGTGTCATGAGATAACTGAAGTTAGGATTTGGCGCTATATAAATAAAATTTGATTTGAACAGAGATGCTTACAGCTACTGGTTTGGGCACGGTGAATACTTTTGGAAATCAAGTTTTCACATCTGTTAATAGCAGCATCTATTGCTTTCCACTACATGGAACCGTCTTGACTCGGGTACCAGGTACTATTCCTGGAGACTGTTTCCATTACAGGATACTACTGACTTTAGAGTACCTGTACGTCATAGCATATTAACCTACCGCTGTATTTACTGTCAACTTCCACATCTGTTTTTTTTGTAAAACGGCAGGTCACAGAGACAGCTTTCTGACCAGTGGTCTACTGTCAGGGTCCGAGACAAGCGGAACCCAAGTGCATGTGGAGACCAACAAACAGGAAGACTCGGACCAGCGAGTAAAAGACTAACAATTTATTAATCTCCAGGATAACACTAATCAAAATAATACAAAGACCAAAACAAGAACCGAGGGCGTCACAGAACCAGGAGGGAAGACACATGGAACAAACCAAGGGAACAGAATCTGAAATAAAGCAAATGTGGAGATTAGAGACTTCCGGTTATGGCGGCTTGCAGAAGAGACACGTGTTAGTCTGCTCTGCTTCTCAACTACTAAATCCTTTCTAAAAAGCTTATTTCAAAAGTGATATTCAACCCAACTAAAACATTAGTGTTGAGAAAATCCCGATGTCACAAAAGAAGACAAACCGAGGCTGGACACATCAGTCTGACCTAACTGATTTTGCAACCTCAAGTGTCAAATCCAAGCTTTCTGCTAACGACAAGGCCATGGAAGCTAACGCTGGCGGTGATGCTAGCATGAACACAGAGAAACAGTCATCGGAGGGGGGCAACACTACTGCAACTGAGGAGCCCGGTGCCACTGTGGCAGGAATACTGAAGCAATTAACTATATGAAGTCTGAGCGCTCATCCAACTTTGACGGCATTCTTACTGCGATTGAAAATGTGAGGAAAGACATTTCAGAATGTTTGGAGAGTCACTCAGGCAGAGATGAGAATCTTAACAACTGAGGACAACGTAACTACGCTCCAAGAAGGAAGAATAAAGACATGGAAGAGAAAATACTGGACCTGGAGGCTCGGTCACATCGATCCAATATAAGACTTGTTAATTTACCTGAGGGTGCGGAGGGTGAAGACACCTGTGGCCTCCTGGAGAGCTGGATACTGGAGGCGCTGGAGATGGTGCAGCTCTGAGGAAAACTTACGGTGGAGAGAGCACACAGACTAGGACCAAGAGTAGAACATAAAACCAACTCCACACCTAGAACCCTTCTAATGAAGTTCTTGTGTTAGAAAGATAAAGAAGCGGTGATGAGAGCAGCCAGGGGGAAACGGCAGATCCTATACAAGAACCAGCCAGTGGGGTTTGAACAGGACATGGTGACGGAGATGCACAAGAAGCTGAAAGAGTTTGAAGAGGCTCGACGCCAACTCCGATCATTAGGGCTTCCATACAGCCTGATCCCTCCTGCCCGGCTGATCGTGACCTACAAAGACCGCTCTTCAACAGCACCGACGAAGCTGAAGGCTTCATCCAGAAGATCCAGTCAGATAAGCAACAGGACTAAGGTCCAAGAGTACAACCAGATGAGACCATAATGGAACATAATGTAAAAACTTGGTGGAACATTCTGACATTCGTGGAGACAGGAGGGGAGCACAGACTGAAGGCCTTTTGATTTGATACGTTGAATCCTGATTTCTCTCCCTCCCTCGTCTACAAACAATGAACAGCTCACTGGTTTAACACGTACATTTTTCATTAAGTAAATATGGGTACCCTTTCTGCTAGTTGGGTTGTCTAAAAGAATTGTTTGAAATATAGTAGCAGAGTAGTTAAGTTTTATTTTGTTTTTAATTTTCACATCAGCATAGTTATACTGATCCTCACAGTGTGTGGAGCATTTCCTTTTTTCACTTTCTAGAGGTGTGACATTTGAAGGTGGGGAACACCAGACAAGGAATATTCAGGCGGATGATGATGGTTGAGGGAAACAACTGTTTCTTGTTTTTGTGTCTTTTTCTTGGGTTGGAGATCACTCAAAATGTTGGGAAAATACTTACTCATATGTCTGTTGAACTAAAGATTAAAATTACATCCTGGAATTGCAGAGGATTACAAAAAACAAAAAAAAAAATCAAACAAGTTATGAACAGGATTAAAACTTTACAGTCTAATGTATTCCTTCAAGAAACCCATTTAATGCATGAAGACGAGCTAAAAGTGAGGAGGAGGTGGAAGGGTAAAGTTTTGTCAGCTCCCTTTACCTCTCAAGCAAGGGGGGTATGATTTTGGTTCATGATTCCATTCCATTACAAATTCATAAAGTTATTAAAGGCAAGGCAGGACGTTACCTTATTATTCAGGGAAATATTCTTAGGGAACAGTTAATTCTGGTAAATATTTATACTCCAAATACAGATGAGCCTAATTTTTTTCAAAATCTATTTCTTACTGTTGCTTCTTTATCTGGTGTTTGTATTAATGGCAGGTGATTTTAACTGCACGTTAGATCCAAAGAGAGATAAAAGCTCAGGAGTGGATCAGTCACATCCAAGAAGTAGAGGCGTAATTCACCATTTTATGAAAGAAATGGATTTAATTGATGTTTGCAGGGAGGATAATCCTAATGATAAAAAATATTCATGTTACTCTAGTACACACCAGTCATATTCATGCATAGATTTCGTTCTGATTTCAGTACTACTAAAATATAAAGTAAAAAAAGGTCTTTTATGACCCTATACTCCTGTCTGATCATGATTCCAAATTAATGAGTGATATTCCCAAATGGAGATTCAAAACAAAATGGATGACTGAAGCGGGCTTTATGACTCTTAGATGAACAGATCAAGTTCTGTTTTGAAACAAATACAATAGAAACCTCAAGTAGTATCAGATGGGAGGCATTTAAAGCCTTTCTTAGGGGACAGATAATTAACATCACTAGTTCTAAAGATACTAAAGATACTTATAAGAAAGCAAAATCATTAGAAACAAAAATAAAGAAATTAGAAGAAGAATACCATCAGTCAGGTTCCTAGGATACTCACCAAGAACTACTTCTACTTAGAACACAATATAATGAAATATCTGCAACAAAAGCAGTGTCAAGTTTAGTATGACTTTACCAGGTTTTTCACCTTGATCATAAAATGTCTGTTTAAGTGCTGGCAGAGTGCATCAAACAGCTACAGAATGAAAGACGTATTACATCATTACAAAACAATAACAATGAATTCATTGTGGATCCAATTGAAATAAATGAAGCCTTTAATAAATTTTACAAAAAGTTCTACAGTTCAGAAATAGATCCAAACACATCTGAATTGAATACATTTTTGGACAACATTAACATTCCCAAGATTTCAGAATTAAAGGAGAATTAGAGAAAAATCTAACTTTAATGGAAATATTTGTAGCCACTGATAGTATCAAAGGAGGAAAAACCCCTGGACCTGACGGGACACCTATTGAAATTTATAAAATGTTCAAACATAGATGGATGCTACCACTTTTAGAAATGTTTAAAGAATCTTTTCATAATGGAATCCTTCCAACATCCTTTAGAGGAGCACTAATCACTTTGCTACCAAAACCAGGCAAACCAAACAACAAGTGTGAAAATCTTAGGCCAATTAGTCTTTTAAATGTAGACTCAAAAATTCTGAGTAAAATACTAGCTAGAAGGCTTGAAAAAATAATTCCAGATATTACTGATAAAGATCAGAATGATTTTGTCCAAGGTAGGCAAGGCTTCCATAATGTTCGGAGACTTCTAAATATACTATATGAAGAAAAAGGGTCAGCAGATACAGCATTACTGTCATTAGATGCTGAAAAAGCCTTTGACAGAGTTGAATATTTATTTGAGATCCTTACAAATTTAGGTTTTGGAGAAAACTTTAAGAAATGGATAAAACTTCTTGATACAGAACCATATGCTGAAATTATGACTAATCGTAATATCTCCAAGACAATTAAGATCCAAAGAGGTTGTAGACAAGGAGATTCTTTGTCTCCTCTTCTGTTTATTATAGCTATAGAACTACTGGCAATGGCTGTAAGAACACATCAAAATATAACAGGTATATCACTTGGAAGACAAGAACATCGTCTGGCTTTATTTGTGGACGACGTGATAATATTTCTTAAAAATGTGGAAAAATCTATTCCTGAATTACTCAAACTTCTTAATGTATTTGGAAAAATTTCAGGCTATAAGTTAAACAAATCTAAATCATCAATAATGTTCCTGAATCAATTAGAAAATAAAAACCCTCCTGAAATAGCCACTCAATTTAAAATTGCAGATTGTTTCACATATCTGGGCATTCAAATAACCCCACAACTCAAATATATTGTAGCCAGCAATTATGAACCACTAACGCAAGAAATTTCAAAATCACTTGACAGGTGGACACCTATACCAGTGTCACTAATAGGGAAAATAAATGTCCTGAAGATGAACATTATGCCTAAACTATTGTATTTGTTTCAAAATATTCCACTTCCTCCTCCAAATAACTTGTTCGCTCAACTAAAAAAACTGTGTTAAATTTTTGTGGAATAATAGACGACCCTGGACACGACTGTCACTATTATACTTGCCCTATGACAGAGGGGGGCTTAAATGCCCCAGTCCACTTTGGTACTATTGGGCAGCACAGCTAAGAACACTGATGTTTTACTACACAGAAGGAGATGCTCCTCTCTGGAAGAAGATAGAGGAACTCCTGCTAAATTTACCTCTCATACATACATACCTGTATTCAGCAAATGTCAAGATCCTCAAGAAAAATACAAAAAAATCCAACAGCGAAAAACATGATTGTTGTGTGGCATCAAGTCAAAAAACATCTGAGAGAGACATCTTCTCTTTCTGTCTTTACTCTAATATGGAGAAATGACTCCTTCTCCCCAGGAAAAGTAGACGAGGGATTTAAATCTTGGGTTACAAAAGGTCTGGGGAAAATAAGAGATCTTTATAACTCGCAAAAGATATTGATGACATTTGAAGAAATAACTGATAAATTTAACATAACTCGTAATCACTTTTTTTAAATATCTGCAACTGCGAAACTTTATTAGAACACAACAAAATCAGACACTATGTATTCCCTCAGTGTCTACTATAGAAAAGTTAATGGTTATGTGTGTGTTGTCTTGGGAAGGGCTGAATTTCCAAAATATATACATGCTTGGTAGATGAATGTACAGAGACGTCAATGGAGAAGCTGGAGGTATGGAAAGAGGATCTACATGAAGATATCTCAGTGGAAGAGTGAGAGGAGGCATGTACCAAAGCTCAGTCCAGAACTACTAATACCCGCCTGAAATCACTGCAGTATAACTGGTTGATGCAAATGTATTTAACTCCAGAGAGACTCAATAGATATAATAGAGACATACCTGATATTTGTGCCAAATGTGAAAAGGAAAAGGGCACACTTTTCCACTGTGTCTGGCAGTGTGCTGACATACAAAAATTCTGGCAAGAAGTGAAATAAAGCCTCCAAAACATTTTACAGATTCAGGTACCCTTGATCCCACAGCTGTTTCTATTAGGTTTATACCCAGAGAGTCTGAAAATTAAAAAGAATCAACAAATATTTGTAGATTTAAGCATATTATTGGCAAAAAGAGTAACAGCCCTTTTGTGGAAAAACATCAGAAGACCAAGAATAAGCGGATGGTTGTCCGAACCATCTACAACTCTTCCTTTAGAGAAAATTACCTATATTAATCAAACATCAACAGCATAAATTCCACCTGATTTGGAATCCTTTCATCAACTATATAACAGGAACAGACCTGACATGGGTGATGGAAATGCCTGGTGACATGTAAACAGTGACCCTCTGCAGTGACCAATACCACAGAAATATGTTTGTTTTTTAATAAAATGGATTATAATAGAGTATAACTTGCCAGATCCACAACCAAGAACTGGAATTAACTTTTTTTTTTTTTTGGGGGGGGGGGTTTAGTTGGTTATTGTTTAATTTGTTCAATAAATGTAATTGTAATATTTTGTTATGTTGTGAAAACAATTAAAAGAATGTTGGCCAAAAAAAAATGTGGAGATTAAACTCACACACGGTAAATACCAATAAAACAAACAAAGAACAGAAAACGTGTGGCAGAAAAAACACACTCACGGAATTTAGCAAATAACAAAACTCAGGCACCAGGAAAACACCACAAAAGAGATTTACAAAACACATCAAACCGTAATCCAAGAGAAGCCAAGTTACCAGCATGGAGGCAAAGACTGCAGCGCTTAAAAGCAGGTGGTGAGTGTTTGATTGAAGATGAGTTCCAGGTGTGTGCCATTAAAGGTCAACCTCTGAGAGAGACAGGGGAGGAAACAGGAAACAAGAACACAGATCCGAACCAAAAATAAAAGCAGATCATGACATCTGCAGTGTCACATTTTAGTATCGCTTGGAACCTCAACGGAGGTGATACCAAAAAACTAGTACTGGGTACCAGAGTCCAGGTCCTTTGTCGCAATGGAAACGCAAAAAGGCCGAGTCGAGTCGAGCCGGTACCATGTAGTGGAAATGCGACATGTGACTACTGATGACGTAACAGGTCGTGAAGGGTTGTCCCATTTCATAGGGAAAGTTTCAACCGCTTGCAGCTCCATTTCAAGGGGTAGTGCCAAGAGCAAGGGGTAGGGGTAAGGGGGAGGGCTAAGGAGGGAATTGGGATGGGGCCTGATTGTTTGGGGCTGGAGTTAAAAACACACCAACACGTGTTGGCTTGAGCCTTCTTCAGGGTGTTACAAAGAAAGAGGAAGACACTCATTTATACTCATGGACTGCAGGTGTGGCAGCCAGTCAGACAACAGCAAAATGTACTTCAGGCTAAGTGGGAGGAAGGAGACACTGTCTTGTAATTAGAGGATGGAATACATAGAAATGAGGAAAAAAAGACAAGAAAATAAATAAATAAAAATGAAATAGAGAACATCAAATAATAATAGTAATTAATATTAATAATGATAATAATAATATTTTTTAAATGGCGTGAACATTACTGGCATCATATTTAGATCAATTATACTTATAATCTCATTTGGTTATTTTCATTTATTTTTATTACCCCCTGTTTTCCTCCTTTTTTCTCTCTCCTTTTCTTTTCTCTTCTTCTCATTTAGTTTCAGTTACTTAATCTTTGGTCATATCCCAGATTTTTTTTTTTTTTTTTGAGAAGCCCACATCATAACATTTACACCACATACACATCTTACACACTTCACTACACACAAAACATTTACACACCCAAGAAAGGACATTGATTTATATGACCTGGGCAGTCAGATATTTACTTTGTTTTGTGCATTACATGCCATATGTCCTAACCCCCGACCCCCTTCCTTCTCCCACATTATGATGACTTAATGTAAATATTGTTTATTATTGTACATACACTTCTGTGTCACTTAAATAAAGATTATGGGGAAAAAAAATAAAAACATAAAAAAAACCCTTTTGCTGTTTTCTGACTGGCTGCCACACCTGCAGTCCATGAGTATAAATGAGTGTCTTCCTCTTTCTTTGTAACACCCTGAAGAAGGCTCAAGCCAACACGTGTTGGTGTGTTTTTAACTCCAGCCCCAAATAATTAATCTACAGGTCCTCATGAACTAAAGGCTTTTTACTATTTCTAATTTTTCCAACAAAGTGAGTGCCAGGACTTTTGTCTTTTTCCCATTGTTCATGCCCTCTGCATGAGCACCTCTGGTTTGTTGTCAGTAGCTCCTTGTGAAATTTTTCTTTTTTTTTACATTTGGATCCAATTTACTAACAACTGAACATGGAACTAACATACAACTGAAACAAATATACAATTAATTGTCATGTGTGTGAGTGTCAAAGTTTAAAGGAGTAAGTGATGGTTCCAGTGTAGAAAAGTCAACATAAAGACATTTTCTGCCTTTTTTCCTCGTCTCTTCTGAGCTACGCTCCATGTTGTTTGTGTTGATCCTGGCGTCATGTGCCTCACAATAGGCGTCAGTGTGAAACACAACAGTGGAACCAATGTTTAATGGCAGCGAAATTGAGGAAACAAAGCTATAATTTGGGAAAATTGTAACCCTTTTTTTTTTTTTTTTTAAATCAATTTAAGTCTAATCGATGAATCTTTCAATATGTAAGACTTTGGCTGAATGAAAGGTTCCAAGTCTAGCCTAAATCTAGATGGAAACCTCGTGTTTGCATGAATTGTGTTCAGGAGTTGGTTTGTGAGTTTCGTTAACTCCATTTCTAAGCTAACAGTAGTTATTCTTGTACACTTCGAACATGAGGATGTTCATGGAAAAGGGCTGTTATTATAGATGTAGGCATCTGAAATAGATGGAGTAAATAAGTGTAGCTACAACAAACTGTGAATAAAAAAAAAGTAAACATTAGACTCAAGACGCAGTAATGAGTCGGTTTTGAAACAATAAGGAAAAGAAAGTATACACTTTAGGGAGTAAAAAGTAAAAAATAAGAACTAGAAGTACAGATAACCCCAAATCTGACTTAAATACTGTGAAAGCACTTGGTTGTTTCCACACACAGTCGATTCCACTTGTTAGGCAGCATCTGAAATCAGGCCAAAACTGGAGAACAAATATGCAGCCATATCCAGCATCAGTGGAAATTCTTGACAGTTTAATTCTACTGCTTCTACTTTTTTCTTTTTTTGCTGATTCACTCACTTGACACATAACCCTCCACCCCCCCAACCACCACCCATCAAGATACCAGCACCACCACAAAGTGTATAAGGCATTGTTAAATGTAATGAATCCTCTGGTCAGAGAGGATAAGAGGCTGCACTGTGCTGCTCACACTGAAGGGGATTTCAGCCTCGCAGGCTTCAAACCCGGAGTGGAGAGGTCACGGTCTGTACGAGATAGCAGGGGCCACAATTTGTGTGTGTGGATGTGAGTCACTGCATTACGCCGACACACGAGACGCCATATGTTTCCACCCAGTTTACTGAAGAACAAATGCGCCATCCTTTTTTTCCCACAAGCGTCTGTTTTCTCGCTCACCCCGTGTGTGGATTAATGCAGCAGTGAGTGGGAGACGTTGGTCCACATCAATTATGTCATAAAAAAAACAAAATTAAATGGGACACCTGTTTATGGTGTCCACACAGAATTAAAAAAAAACCTGTCTAATTTAAAAATGGCTTTCAACATGTCCTCGTCTCTTCAAATCTCTTCAGACAAATATAGAGTGGTAGATTGTTCCTGGTGCATTTGATTCCACAGAAACGATGACTTGTTAGTGGGAAGAAAAGGCCTTTTGATGATGTGACATCAAAAAAATCTCACTTGAAACCAAAACCAGTGAACTTCTGTTCTCCCAGTGGTCATTGGCTGCATATGGGGCATGGAAAAACTGAAATATTATCAAACACAGCAGCATATACGTATATGAATATCTTCTGTTTTTATTGTAATGTTGGGACTCCCATTCTGACTGAATGAAGTTACATTTAAGCTTTTACAACCTTTTGATCCAGACAAGACTAGATAGATTAGATTAGATTAGATTAGATTAGAATAACAATAATTATAAAAACAGTTATAAAAAAAAAGGCAATTGCACATTAGAAATTGTTATTGTTACAACAGACAGACAGACAGACAGACAGACAGACAGACAGACAGACAGACAGACAGACAGACAGACAGACAGACAG
>JAPQRP010049552.1:0-12878 GCA_037367295.1 Apogon hyalosoma | reverse complement strand
TTGATTCCATAAGACAGGAGCTTGGTAACTAAAGGCTCTAGCTCCTACTGTACTTTTAGAGACCCTGGGTACTACTAATAGACCTGCATTTTGAGAGCGAAAGGTTCTGCAGGGGTGGTACAGCACCAGAACATCTGTGGGATAAGAAGGGCCCATACCATTAATGGTCTTTTATGTAAGAAGGAGGATTTTAAATCTAATTCTAAACTCGACTGGAAGCCAGTGAAGGGTTTATAGCACAGGGGTGATGTGCTCTCTTCTGTTAGTTCCTGTTAATAGTCTTGGGGCTGCGTTTTGAACCAATTGAAAACTTTTTTAGAGAACTTTTAGGACACGCTGCAAGTAGGGAGTTACAATAATCTAATCTAGATGTTACAAATGCATGAATTAATTTTTCTGCATAATTTTTAGTCAATATATTTCTAATTTTGGCTATGTTGCGTAGATGGAGAAAGGCTATTCTGCAGGCTTGGTTAATATGTGCTTTAAAGGATAGATCTGAGTCAAACAGAACTCCTAGGTTTTTAACTGTCGCACTGGAGGCTATACTCACATTGTCCAGGGTGACTATCTGGTCAGTTAGGGAGTCTCTCACACTTTTAGGGCCTATTATAATGACCTCTGTTTTTTCAGGGTTAAGTAAGAGATAATTAGTGCTCATCCAGGTCTTTATGTCTCGGACACAGGTACTTAGTTTATCCACTTGTCTGATCTGATCAGGTTTGATCGATAAATACAGTTGTGTGTTGTCTGCATAACAGTGGAAATTAATGCCATGCTTTCTAATGATGTCACCTAAAGGCAGCATATACAACATAAACAAAATGGGCCCGAGGACCGACCCTTGAGGCACACCACAACTAACTGTGGAAAACGGTGATGATTGTTGGTTTACATTGACAAACTGGTACCTGGTAGATAAATAGGATTTAAACCAGCAGAGGGTAACTCCTCTAATGCCTATGTCTAATGCCTATAGTAGCAGTCCCCAAGGGGGCAATTCAGTTCAAGCAGTTCCTGAACATAGAAGAACACACCACCAACAACAGTGACAACATTGACATCAAGCAGATAATGACAGGAGTACAACGCGTCAGAAGCACCACATCAGTCGAGCTCATAGGACTTGATGATACAGTCCCTTGAATAATCAACACAGCTTCTTGTTTCATGATTGGGAGAGGGATATTAACATCGGAGTCATCAGGTAGGCACCTTTCATTCACAGTGTTTTTTTGATTTAGGCCCATGACACTTCCAAAGGGCTCAACAGCAACACCTGGTGTCCCAGTTATGCCCCCCTCTGTTTTTTCCCCACAATCATTTTATAGCCCAGTGTGAGTCCTTCCTCTTTATTCACAGCCAGTTACTGCTTCACTCTGCAGCCTCTGACAGTGACTTTGCTGCTTTTCTAAAGGCCTGTCCTTTCAACCCCAATCTCTTCAGGAGCCTTGTTGTGGACTTAGACAGGAATTCTCTGCAGGCAACTTCTACCGGGAACATTTCAGTACACCAGTTGTGCTGTTTTGCTTGGGTTACAATTTCAGTGTACTTCAGGCTTTTCCATTCATACGCTTCTTCAACAGCAGTTTCCCATGGCATCATTAGTTCCATGATGTACAATAGCTTCTGCGAAGTTGACCACAGGATGAGGTCTGGCCTAAGATTAGTTATTACTGTCGTCACTGGAAAGATGAGTCTGTGGTCAAGGTTGACCTGTATGTGCCAATTTCAGGCTGGATCAAGGAGGTTCATGCTTTTCCTTGCTAGTGATTTGGCAGGACATTCACCAGCTCTCACAAAGGGAGTTGTGGTAGGGGGTTCTTGTGTCAGCAGGAAGAGGGCATTGGTGGTGGTTCTCCTTCCTTCTAGGATGCTTGCCAGCTGCCACAAGACCTAGTTGTGTGTCCAGGTGTAACAGCCTTGGGACAGGTTGACTTTGCATCCAGTAAGGATGTGCCTCAGTGTTGCAGATGTTTGGCAGAGCTCACATATGGGATCTTGTCCTTTCCACTGGTGTAGATTTTTGGGAGTTGGAAGAACATCATAGGTAGCTCTGATGACGAAGCTGAGTCTGCTTCTTTCCATTTCCCAAAGATCTCTCCAAGTGAGCTTTCAGTGTTCCACATTTTCCCAGTTGGTCCATTGTCCCTGTTTGGACTGTGAGACTGCATTTGTGCATCTCTCTGCTTCCTCTTGGTGCTGAATCCCCTCACCCACCAGCCTTTTTCTCCCCCTGGGTGTTTCCTTATGCCATGTTGCATGACTTGCTTCAAGTCCAAATCCTGCTCTTCCCTGTTGGACATGTCCTATAATGTCTCCATGTCTGAGAGCAGATTTTGCTTGCTCCACAGCCTCTGATGGGGACCACTTCCTCCCAGTTACCAGTCCTGGGGCAGCTGCTCGTACTACTGCATCATGGTACTCAGACAGGGTCATGTCCAGTCTCACTTTGGTGCATTTATATTCTTCAATGAGGCTTGAGACAGACAGTTCCAGAGCACCATGTCCATATAAGCCGACATTACTGAGGCATCTTGGGAGTCCTAGCCATTTCTTAATGTACAAAGTGACAGTCCTCTCCAGTTTTTCGACCTTTTTTTTTTCACAATGTCACACATATAGATTATTGTACACACATGAACAGAAAGTGAAACACAATCATATTTTCCTGAACTGTTTAATGAACAAATGAAAATATTCTGAATGACAGTTTTAAAACATGTTAGGGTGCTATGATCCAGTCTGGTCAGTGGTGGCACTCTTGGTGAGTGACAGACAAATCACAACAGTGGCGTATGGTTACATTACTCTGGTGGTCAGTCACTGGATTTCTGTTGAATTTCCCTCAGTTCATAAAGCCTCCTCTCCTTTTGGTTTTTCCAAATATCAAGTGCCTTTGTGAAGTTGAAGCTCACTTGTTTGGTTGTTATCACGAGTGCCAGATCCATGACTGTCAAAACTGACTAGTTCTGTGGCAGTTGGACAACCTGAGCTGGGAAGATCCTTATCAAATCTCTCTCTCTCTCTCTCTCTCTCTCTCGCTCTCTCTCTCTCTCTCTCTCTCTCTCTCTCTCTCTCTCTCTCTCTCTCTCTCTCTCTCTCTCTCTCTCTCACTCTCACTCTCACTGTCTGTTTTAATGACAGTTGCATTTAAATGGTAATACTAACCATTGGGAATTGACCACGGTTTATTGTTATACCGGTAATCGTACATCCCTAACTGAACCTTCGCCTCTCTTGCGTTTTTCAGTATGGAGGAGTATTCAATTATCTGTCCTCAGGAAGGCTTCCATAATGTTGAATGGGAGACCTAAGAAGTAGTGTTAGTATCATTAAAGCCCAACTATTATACTTTTTCACTCTATATAACCTCAAAAATGGTGTTGTCAATCAAGGGGAACATTTTAGAAGGGGAAAAAAAAAAAAAAGGTCCTGTAAATTTGTTGTTTAATCTCTCTGACCATAAACGCGCATTAAAACGAGCTGTTGAAATTCTTGCCGGTTTCCTACATCAGTGGCCCTTTTGCTCCCACCCTCAACCCTCTCAATCACTCCAAGTTCCCTCTTCCTATCACTACCCCCTCCCCTTTCCCCCAAACCACCACCACCACCACCCCAAAGCATGTACATTCTATGGCATGCCAGTCCAGTTACAGTAAGCTACTATTACAAGATGAAGTTGAATTCACAGGCAAGCTGTTTCATCATTGGATGCACAGAGGAACATTCAACTCTACACCAAACTCCTGCAGTAAAGCCTCTATATGGAGGTGGATTGATTTTATTTATGATGGCACTGTTCAGGATCGAGTAAGGAAAAAAAAATACTGGTATATATTTGAGCCAATCACTTTTCCAGGGATTGTTTCACAAACTTAGGTCAGTTCACTGCAGGCTTTGCCAAAAAACTGACGCTTATGGCTGTACCCACCATCCCACAAAAACCAAATGAAAACGTAAGTAAAATGTATGTTTGCTTTCTTTGATAGATTGGTGTACAAACCAGTACTATAAATTTGAAGAGGAAAATGCACCTCTTCAATAACTGATGCGAGCTAAAAGCGGTTGAATGTAATCAACTGATGCTATCATCAACTTCTCAACCAACTCAATGGAGATGCATACTTGTTAAAATAATATTTAGCAAGTGATATTTGTCAATGGTGATGTGGTTACACATTTTATGGTCATGGTTTCTCTGTACTGTTGTCCTGCTCTCTGATCTGACTTTATTTTCTTTCAGCAATGGCAGCTAATGATTTTTGATTGTGGTTTAGCACTCCAGCAGCTGAAGCTGTGTCTTGAGTTAGCCAGGTTCTGTTGATGTTTTGAATGGCCATAAAATTTGCCTACACTCGGAGGGAGGAATAGGTGTTTTGATTCACTCAGTATGATCGTGTTATTACATGATTCTGTTTGCTATCATGTCAGTGCCTTTCAAGTGCCCGTGATTTTAGTACATTAGTTCTTTGCTATTGTGGCTAACACGGTCGTTCTCCAAGTGTGCCTTCTGACAGTAGTCGTGTTGATGGCAAACCTGGCAAGTTGTTCTGGCAGTGTCAAACTAATCATGCGATTGGCTGGCTGGAATGTCAATAATTGATTCATGATTATTCATGTTCTGGGGTTCAAAAATTATGCATTGTGGAAAGCGCTCTGTAACCAGAATAAGTTAGGTGTGTCTATTCTAAATCCTTGATGTTTTTGGAACATACTCAGTAGCACATATTAACTTTAGATAATAAAGAACCAATTTAAATTGGGTAAAAAAGGAATAATAGTCAGTCTTTAAAGAAAATGTATCTGGGAAATTATGAGTTTTTTGTGGGTTAACCCTCCAATGGAATGTAGGTCTGAAGCAACTAGGTAAACTAAGTTGAAAACACAGTGCACCATGATCAGAGATGGAAATTGTATGATATTGATGGAGTATGCACTCCCTACTAACCTGTTATCTATCAGAAAGTAATCTATATGGGTATAGGCCTATGTATGGTGGACACTGGAAAAGAAAGAAAAGGCTTTTTTATTAGGATACTGAAATTTCCAAATGTCTAAAAAAACAGATTGCGCACAAAAATCCTTGATGACCCTGGCTGATTTAATAAGAGATTTGAGGTATTGATGAGGATCTATCAAGAGTGGTGTTGAGAACACAAAGTCACCCCCAGATTATAATTGTTCTAAGCTGGTATGCAGCATTTCTGCTGGCATAGATTTTGGGCAAAATCCTTGCCGCAGCACCATACCTTTCATACAAAAAATCATCACCGTTGCATTAGAGTTATTATACATATGTATAACATATAATAGGCCAGGACAAACATCCTGCCCCCTCAAATGAAAGTTTGTGAAGGTTCAGGAGGTAGGGAAAAGATAAATGAAGTTTCACTTTCACTTCTGCGGGGGGGGGGGGGGCACAGACTGCACCACCATACCCCCATAGTATTATAAGTAGGATGGAAACCAACGCACACATGCAGCCAAACTGTGCGTGGTTCCCAACTGAAACGCACGCGCGCAGTTCAGCTGGTACGAGTGTGCGTTTCAGTTGATAACTGCTTGCCCGTTCCCCCCTGGCTGACTGGAATGCACATGCGTGCACAACGCCCCTGTGCATAACAGAAAATTATTTTGTGAAAAAGTTTTAATCGTCAGAATTTGGGGCATAAACATTTACAAGAGAGAAAATAGTTGCCCAGCAACAATAACATATCTTCCATTGGGGTCACTGATCACCTCCTCAGCTTGAAATGTGAGATCTTTGTGGATTGCAGTGCCTCTGGCCTTGACATTAAAACATGAATGGAACAGTTGAAATCCATCTTCATTTAAGAAAATTTACAGTCAGTTTTTAGATGAGTTTCCTGTATAAATGCAATTTCTGCCCTTAGTTGCTGAAGGTAAGATATTATCTTCTGCCTTTTTACTGGGTTATTCAGACCTTTTGCATTAAGTGAAACACATTGGATGGATTGAGACTGAGTTATATTAACTCTATAAGTCATTTTAATTGAGACCGAAAATAGGAATAGAAAGTTTTTGACCTGTGGCAAAAAGCACAAAGTACATGTGTTACCTATAGTTAACACAGTTAACTATAGCATAGTTATAGTTACTCTGTTATTCCAAGAAATTGAAAAATTACTGAAAGCTTTGTGCCTAGTATAAAGTCAGCAGAAAAGGGCCCAAAACAGAACAAAATCATCTGAACATTGCCACATTTTCTGTACAGTTTACTGAACTTATCAAAACCTAAATCTAGATTTATCCTAAACATCTCTTTTTTTTTCTATTTTCAATCTTTAAAATCAAATGAGATAGGAGGAATATTTGTTTACCTTAAGAATTTCTATACTAAAAATGGTAGACAATGAACTGTTTTTACATACCAAGGTCCATCTGAATTTTAACGTATACAGCAGGATATTGTAGCCTGTCCACCTTATGATTCAGCTGGTGAGGATTCTAGGGCCAATTTGTCTGTATGGCTTTATTATTTATTTATTTATTTATTTTTATTAGAGCTTATTTAACCAGATAGAATCCCATTGAGATCGAGATCTCTTTTACAAGGGTGACCTGGCAAAGAGGTCAGCAGCACACACCATGAAAGAAAACAGGTTTAAAAGACAGGTAGTAACAATAAATTAAAACAGTCATAATATTGTAATAACAGAAAAGTTAGACAGTTTTTTTTAAGTGAAAAAATTTAGTTGAGGTCACAGCAATTTAAAAACACAGGGACTGTCCGATTGACTCTTGCTGTCTTGTCCGTAAGATGGAGTGAAAAGCTTGAAATTACATGAGTTCTTGCATTTTCAGCTCCACTTGAAGTGTATTCCAGGCAGAGAGGACGGTAAAGCTAAAAGTTTGCTTCCCCAGTTCAGTTCTAACTTTAGGTACGTTCAAATAATGTAGATTACAAGACCGTAAGGAATAGTGACTGGTTGATCTATGGAGAAGAGAGGATAGGTATGATGGTTTATTTTTTTTTCACTTGATGACAATTCTTATGATGTTGTTACATATTTTAGTATGGTTCTAGGGCTGTGCAAAAGTTTTATTTTAATTTTAATTATTATCTACTGGTGCTGTATCCTGTACTATGTCTCAGTATGCCATGTCATGATATCGTTGTCACGTGTCTGCTGTGTTATTACTGTGCCTGCACTGTGATGTCTTTTTGTACGATGTTTTATGTATGGCGTTGTAGCCCCATGCACTATTGCCTACAACAAATTTCCCCACAGGGTCAATAAAGTATATCTTATCGTATTGTATCGTATCGTACCGTACCTAAAAGAACTTTGTAGGTTAAGGTTAACCAATGGGTCAACCTTTGTGAATTTAAAGATGGCTACTCACCTTTAGCATAGAGTTCACAATGATGAGTGAGGTGATTATAACCAGTAAAAAAACATAGTGCACAATGGTAGATGGTGTTTAACGACTATGAACATTTGGCTGAGGCTGAGATGATATATAAAACATCACCATAATCTAACATTGGTTGAAAAGTAGCTGTTACCAGGTATTTACGAGCTCTGAGTGAGAAGCAGGATTTATTTTGATAGTAGAAACCTATCTTCACCCTCAATTTATGAACCAGGTTTCTGATATGGATTTGGAGGGAAAGCTCCTGATCTACCAGAAAACTAAGATATTTATAACTGGTCCCTAGGTCTATTTGAGTACCTTGGGACGTTATTATTGACCGAGTAATCACAATGTGCAAACACCATGACTTTGAATTTGTCAGCATGTAAAATTAGTAACAATGCCTCAAGATGCCTACTTCTTTCCACACAATAGTTTGCCTCCTCTGGAGAGAAAAAGACATGTTTCTGTTTATGCTTGTCAGTAACCTGTAGCTTGGCTGGGAACAGTATCCTATAGTTTGATCCAACTTACTTAAGCTGTGACTTCAGTAGTACAAAAGCAACTCTCTTTCTGGAGGTTTCAGTGCTAAAGTCTGGTAAAAAGTGAACCTCAGTTCCGCGGAAAAAAATGGGGCTGGCCTCTCTGCTATCTTCAGGATGCACTCCTTGGTCTGGAAGTGGTGAATTCCTAAAATGAGGGGACGTGGTCTGGAGTCAGCTGAATCCTTCCTAACCATGGTTATCCAATGAGCCCTATCTCTGATCAATGAAGTAGGGAAAGCTTCTGTTCCAAAAGTTTCTCACAGCACTGGGTCAATGAATGCAGTGGGATGCGGTCCCTGTTTTTTTTTTTTTCCAACAAAACCAATTATGTGAATACTGTTCGATCTGGTTCGGTTCTCCAGATCATCCAGTTTCACTTTCAAGTCCTTTTTATCCTTGGCTAGCACAGCAGATGTGGATTCAAGTAGGGCTGCAGGATATTGAAAAAAACTGACTGCGATTTATTTTAGCCCTGTGATATATATTGCGATATGAAAAAAAAATACTCAGGATACAATAGCTGTGTGTTGCAGATGTAAATGGTCAAACAAATTAGTTTTGTTTCCTCTCGTGGCAACAGGTGCAAGGCACTGTCGACACAGAACACATGTTTCAATATCATCCTTCTTATAGCCAAAATAATTCTAGATAACTAACGTTGCTTTTCTATATGGCACCAAGTCTTCATTTTTGGTGATTTTCTCTTGTTCGTTACTCATTTTTCAATGTTGCAGTGTTTCCTGTGGAATTGATCTGTCGGTGTGGCTGTGTGTAATCCGGGAGGGGGTACACATGTGCACGATTCAGCCTGGGGGGGTGCATGCGTGCACATTTCAGTTGGTAGGTCGGGGGTGATTGTCCAGTTTCCGTCAAACTTATAATACTATGGGGGTACGGGGTGGCGCAGATCATGCCGCCAACAGAAGTGAAAGTGAAACATAAGGCTCATTTATCTTTTCTGTACCTCCTGAAGCTTCACAAACTTTCATTTTGAGGGGGCAAAACATGGTGCTCCAACATTGCAGGACCTGTGATGTGTCTATTGTGCACATGTACATTGTGATAGCGATGCTCAAACAATGTATTGTGCAGCTCTAGATTCAAGTCTTTCATGTCTTTCTTGTGTGTCATTTAGTGAGGTTTCCAGTTGTTGAATGGATTTGTGGTGTTGGTTAGCCGACAGTTGCACGGAAAGTTTGGCTATAATGCGATCTTCCATGGATGTTAGTAGTCTATCCATATCTGACAGGGTCAGCGATGTGTTAGCCCCAGCGTCTGGTTGTTCAGCTAACTTTGCTAAGTTGGTTTGTTCTGCAGCTCCAATTTGCTGCTTCGCTGCCTGGCCCTTCGGTTTCATGTCCATCCATCCATCCATCCATACATACATACATACATACATGCATTCATACATTCATTCATTCATTCATTTATTTATTTTCTTCTGCTTGTCTGGGGCTGGGTCATGGAGGCAACAGTCTAAGCAGGGATGCCCAGACTTCCCTCTCCCCTGACACCTCCTCCAGCTCTTCCGGGGGGACCCCAAGGCGTTCCCTGGCCAGCCGAGAGACATAGTCTCTCCAGCATGTCCTAGGTCTTCCCCAAGGCCTCCTCCCAATGGGACATGCCCAGAACACCTCCCCAGGGAGGCGTCCAGGAGGCATCCAGAACAGATGCCCAAGCCACTTGCATGTACCCCCCACACACACAAACACACACACACACGCAAACACACACATCCCCGGATTCCACAGCCACACCAACAGATTAGTTCCACAGGAAACACTGTGTCAGGTTTGTTCACTTGTGATGCTGCTCTTTTCAAAGGCTCGTAAGCCACAGTTTGCACTGTTTCAATAAATCAATCTAATTTTCTCATCACATCTTTGATTAATTTTGTCCAGCATTTGCAGCTGTAGACTCTCTGTCCAGTCAGAGCCATATATTGTGTAATTGATTGATGTTTTCAGTTCAGTTAATTCAATCCAAGTCCATGGAACACTCACAAGATGTCACCAGAATCACTCAGTGCCTTTAAAATCTTTCAAAAAATGATGTAAGTGTATCAAATTGTATCACATCATATTGTATCATATCACTGGCCAAATATCATGATATATATCGTATCGTGAGCTGAATATCGTGTATCGTATCATATTGTGAGATTAGTGTATCGCTACAGCCCTAGTTTATACATGGGATGCCGTCCATGCCACGTGTACCTCACAATGGGTACGCATAAACCATACGACTGTCCGGCTTTTTGCAAAGTGAAAGTGAAATTTAACATGCATTATTAATTACTCTATTCCTACCATTGTTGTGAAGATCATTTACCTTTTTCCTACCTCCTGAAACTTTGGTAACTTTCATTTGAGGAGGCGGGATGTCTGTTTATGGGGCATTGCCCCCTCTTGCCCCCACCAAGAGCTGGGCATGTTCTATAGGCGCATCAGACTATTTTGTACAATTTGCCTTGTGATCAAGCAGAGTATGTTTACTGCATCAATTCACAAGTTAACCTTCCCAAAGGTTGAATGATAGTCTGAACTGCTGAAGAAGAATGGCCTTACTCTACCAAAGCTATGCAGCCAGATTGTTGTCATAGGGTTGCACAGTGGTAGCCTGAAGCTGCATAGATGACAGTAGCGAATGCAAACTCTATGGAAAATGAAAGTGAGCCCGCATCGGAAATATATTTACAGTCAAGACAAATTAGAAACTCGTCCACCCCCTAAGACATATGGTCAGCTTGTTCCTTCTGTCATTTTCACTCTTGCAGTGTTGAATGCAGCTTGGTTCTGCTCTTAATCTACTTTACTTTATGAGACGGTTTTGGCAGCCTTGACAATTAATTAACTGTCACGGTTAAAATGGCGATTAATTGAAACACCATGACATCCTTACAACTCCAAGTGAAGGAGAGATCCACTCCTTAGATGGACAAGCTGTAGATGTGAACAGGACTGACAGACATCCATTTGCTAATGTAATTCCAGTCTGTAAGGATGCAGTAGGGTGGGGGCACATGCAGAGAGCTGAGGGGGTACATCTAGTCAGATAAGGGTAAGGAGGTCCATCTGGACAGGTGAGGGTAAGGGAGGAGGTTCAGGGTCACAGGACAGGACAGGGCACAAATGAGTCACCTCAGGTTCCGTCGTCATTGGGCCTCAAGTGGCTACATCTGAAACAGTAGTCACTCCCCCAGAGAGTAGTGGGGAAAAGGAGCATCGGGTGAATAGTAATGAACAGACTAAGTAAACTAGATATTGTACATTATAAGTGGAGACAAAAGTTGCACATAATACCAGAAACAGTTGATGGCACTGTACTTCCCCCAGCATAATTGCTCCAAGGGTAGCTTAGATTCAACTGTGGGGTATAAGTCTAACTAGCCTGACCATAAGCTTTTTCAAAGAGGAATGTTTTTAGTGTGATCTTAAATGTAGAGACAGTATTGGCCTCTAATATTAACTGGGAGCTGATTCCATAAGACAGGAGCTTGGTATCTAAAGGGTCTAGTTCCTATTGTACTTTTAGAGGCCCTGGGAACCACCACTTGACCTGCATTCTGAGAGCGAAGTGCTCTGTTAGGATGGTACAGCACGACAGCATCTTTGAGATAAGAAAGGCACATACCACTAATGTCTGGTCTTGCATATGAGTAGGAAGATTTTAAAATTGATTCTAAACTTGACTGGAAGCCAGTTAAGGACTTGTAGCACAGGGGTGATGTGCACTCTTTTATTACTTCCTGTTAATAGTCTTGCCGCTGCGTTTTGAACCCTTTGAAAACTTTTTAGAGAACTTTTAGGACATGCTGCGAGTAGGGAGTTACAGTAACCTTGTCTAGATTTAACAAGCACATGGATCAATTTTTCAGCATCATGTTTAGACAGAATATTTGTAATTTTGGATATGTTACGCAGGTGGCACAAAGCTGTTCTGCAGGCTTGGTTAATATGAGCTTTAAATGATAGATCTTGGAAAAATAAAACTCCTAGGTTTTTACCCTTGGCCCTCACCTCAAGGTATTGTCATCAGTTTGTTGTCCATCTGTCTGTCCAATCCGTCCATATGTGCAAAAACTTTGGCATGAACTGAAGGCCGAGGGTTTTCAAGTGCGGGCATGTTATGTTTAATTGTAGGGCTGGAGGCTGTACTCACGTTGTCCAGAGTGACTATCTGGTCAGTTAGGGAGTCTCTCACACTTTTAGGGCCTATTATATTTGGCCCTTTTCCACCAAAAGCCCAGGAACTTTATTACCAGGAACTTATTTTACAGGAACTTATTAGGGTGAAAGAATTCCTGGTAATTGCGTTTCCACCGCACCCCAAAGTTCAGGGTAATTTATTCAACTCAGGTTGATGATGTAAGCTGTAAAGCAGTAAAAGAAACTGCAGTACAGTTCATGTACATTCACAAACTAAGTTCTAGCACAATAAAATGACACAGTACTTTAAATCAACGGTTTGGGTTTAACGTTTTGCTGGTTGCTGAATCACTTAATCCATTTGGAACACATTTTAAATTAAGTTAACCATCATTACATATCCTTACTTTCTATTTCAAAATGGTAGAACATGTCTTTTCAACTTCTCATTCCTTAAACTAAATAACTTCTAACTTAAAGTGTGATGGATGGTTCTTTTTCCTTTCTGTTTAATAGATATAGTCCACGTTCAACCCTTAAGTCATACAGATTTATTCATATCCGATATATCGGCTGATATTTTATATTGACCAATAACAAAATATCAGCCAATATATGAAATAAGAACATTGATATACACAGGAAATAATAGTCTTATATTTGACAGTGGCAGACATATAAATTAACAGTTGCATAAATCTTTGTGTATCACACAACTTTACACAATTTACACAACTTTAAAATGCTGTATATTAGTCTGTAATTGTTTTATATATCTATATATATATATCTATCTATC
>JAPQRP010049551.1:0-12878 GCA_037367295.1 Apogon hyalosoma | reverse complement strand
ACATGACCTTTGACCTGAACTCATTTGAATATCATGTTGGAAAATACAGCAAAATCATTAGGTTTGACTTTTCAAATAGATTCTATTGCTTGAAATATGCTAAACACACTATATTTATATGTCAAATATATCAAGCATTAGAATCTATGAGGAGGGCAAGATGTTCAGTTTAAAGGCTTTTAAGGTTTAAAAATGATCCATTCCATGGAGAAGTGAATGGAACATCCCAACTGATCACCTAAACATGTTTTATTTACTAATGTTTATTGTTATTATGATCATAAGTATTTGTTGCTTAATAAATGTAACATCTACTTTTTGTTCCTATACATGGTCTTATTTCTTAGTATTACAGACATTATCAGGCTAAAAGGGATCCATTTTAGAGATGCTTGATTTTACTGTTTTGCTTCAACAACTGAGTCATGCATCACTGAACACAGTCCAAAATGATTTTCTAGACGTAATTATGCATTTGACTGAGCCACACACACTTATTTTAAAAATAAATCCAAGGTGGGCAAAACAGATAGGAGACCAGAATATGTCCTTTTGCACAAGGCTTAACTTTATTAATTTAGCGCTATACAAATAAAATGTATTACCATTATTATTATTCATTTAAGCAACTTTTGAAATCTGCCATGCCCATGACAAGGTTACGTTAAGAGTAACAGGACTTCACAAAGTAATAGGGTTGAATGTTACATTACTTTTGATTGTAGATCATAAATGTGACAAATAAATAACTAGGACCACGGGAAAGATAATTAAACATGTCAAGAAGACCACAAAGTGGATCTCATCACCCTGTTACTGTAGCTTAAGTAACAGGATTGGTAGTTACAGAGTTGAAAAAAAATGCTAATGTTATTCTTCTTTTATTTTTATTTTTTTAAACAAGAAAAGATTCTATATGTAATGTAACATTACTGTTAATGTCAAGGATATACAGAAGCCAAGAACGGCCGTGGATTTACATATTATTTTGTGGCCGTTATGTCGTGATAGAGAATGAATTAATTTGTTTTCTCGAGATAACAAAGATCATTTTTCTTGTGATAAATGAATTTATTTCATTATTTCACAACAGAGAACCATATACAGAACTCAGATGCGAGCAGGTACCATATCCTCCACATCGCAGGCTTCAAGAGCTGCCACTGGCATGTGCTGTACAAAGCAGAAGTTACAGTAGCTACGAGAAAACAATCTTTATTATCTCAAGATAACGAATTAATTTCATTTCGTTATCAAGAGAAAATGATCTTTGTTATCTCAACATAACGAATTAAAATATGTAAATCCACGGTGGTTCTTGGCTTCCGTAAGGATAGATTTAGTTTCATTTAAAAAGAATAAAGAAAACTTATTATATAAAGAAAATGTATTTTAACTGAAAAAAATTAAAAACTCATTTTTTAGTAGCAATAAATGAGTACAGATAGCAGTTATACTCCTCTATGGCCAAAGGTGTTGCAATCACAACAGTTTTAAATAGTTAAATATTGAATAGTCTTAAATATGAGTAGTAAAAGTAAAAGTCCCTGTCAGTGTTTTACTTAGGTTAGGTTAGGTTAGGTTATAACTCTATATGATGTTTTTGATATGTATATGTTACATTTTACTCATCAAGTTTGAGTTCAGTAGCTCAGTTTTTGAAGAGTCTTATAAATGATCACATATGACCACATCAGAGCCATTGGATATAGAGAGGGGAGGCCTAAAAGAAGTAAGACACAAACACAGTCACTGACCAACTTTAAAATAATGGTTATTGCTGGTTTTGAAGCAAAACACAACATCACGCTGGTCATACCAACACCAAAACCAGCTCTCATTATGCTGGCTATGCTGGTCTGTGCTGGCTTTTCAGCAGCGTAAAATGATGAAAATATAACAGACAAAAATTACATAAAAGATACAACAAGACAAAGGTGACATAAATAACAAAAATGATGTAAAAGACACAACAGGATGAAAAAAAACCAAAAGTAGCAAAATATGCAAATTATGTAAAAGATGGAGGGAAATTACATATTTTATGACCATAAGTTTATAATGTGCACACTCTGCAGACACTCCTTTGTGGACAACAAAAGTCAGCTATAAGGAAGTTTAGATAATACAGAATGAACATAAAGTGACGTCCACAAAAAGAAGAATGGAGATAAAGACAAAGAGGAAGAGAGGCCACTCGGAGTTACAACACAGTGAGAGAGAGTATCTGTGAACAGTTGTTAACAAGTTTAGACTGGCAGTAGCTGACACTCCTTATCATAGAAAAACCCATGCTTTAAACCTTTAAGATGGTTATCATTGCCTCATTCCTCATGGCACTGTGAGCTCATGTGTTTTAATTTCCACTCCACATGCCAGTTCAGTTTCAGTTTAGTTTCAAGTATTTCAAAACTTGAGTGTTTTGTTTTTCTTTGCCTTTTGTTTGCCATCTACTTTTCACACACTTGAACACACCCTGTCAAACCTAACGTGCTCTAGACTAGTGGTTCTCAACTTGTCTGGCTTCGGGACCCACTATCACCAAATGCCAATTTCTGTTCTGGGTCAATTTCTATCACCTTATCCTGCATTCCTGCAAGTCCAACATATTTTCCAGCCATCCATTGTCACACCCGCCAGCTTGTCCCATTTTAGTCCCAAAAAGTCCCAACATGCATTTACCTCTGAGAATAAATCATGACCAGTGTTTTGTCCCTTTCATTGACTATACTGC
Organism: Apogon hyalosoma; assembly: GCA_037367295.1. Classification (NCBI taxonomy): domain Eukaryota; kingdom Metazoa; phylum Chordata; class Actinopteri; order Kurtiformes; family Apogonidae; genus Apogon; species Apogon hyalosoma. The sequence continues at coordinate 10,144 of JAPQRP010049551.1, read as the reverse complement.
TGCAACTCTTTCGTGATTTTGAAGTCCGTAGTTATCCCATGTACAAAGATGAGTAGCTGGGCTGTGCCACATGCATCATAGCTCTCATCCAAAGCCAAGGAAAAAAGTCAAGTTGACTGCTCTGTTCTGCAGCTGAAGCTATAGATTTCTTGAGATGTCCTCAGTCCTTCTCATTACAGTGCATTGGGAGAGGAGCACATTCTCAAATGCCTTCTTTTTCTCTGGGCATATTAGCTCTGCAGAGTCTAACATGCACTCTTCAACAAACCCTCCATTAGAAAACTGTTTACTGTTTCTGGCAATATGATATAACTTGTCCTGACAGCTGCATCTCTGGATGTATGACGTTTAGTAAAAAAGTCTTTGCTAGTTATGCAGCTTAACTAGCAAAGCATCCAACTCCCTTACCCAGTCTTCATCAGACAAGTTGTACTTCTCGGCTTCAAATTATAATCCTTCAACACAGCCACATGTGCTCTACAAACTAAGTGCACGGTTTTACCTCCGATTTCTATAAATAAATATTTACCAGTCCATATCTTGTTAAAAATGAGACATTCTGTTTCTACCTTCCTTTTTTGGCATTACCTGACATTTTGAGGGTTAGCCAGCAAACCTCATTTTTAGGTCTTAAAGTAAACATGTTAGGGCTGTTCGCTGGTGATGTGTCATGCTCATAAAAGTTGGCTTTGAGAGCTGACACTTTGTAGTGAATCAGAAGAGCCAGCTCCTGTTGAAAAAGAGCCATTATTGAAGAGCCAAGATTGCTACCCTTGGAGATCGCTGAGAGATTGTTTTGGACTGAGTCAAAACTTTGAGGAGACTGTGGCGACAGTGGAGATCACTGGAAAATCACTGAGAGATCTTGGTGATTGCTGGGCGCTCACTGAAAGATGATTGAGAGATCTAGCAATTTTTTCCTCGTTGAACAATCTTTCAATGATCAACACTCTGTGTTAAGGGGGTTTAAGTTAAGAGTCATTTGGGAGCTGAGCCAAAAGAGTTGGCTCTCTGAAAAGAGCTGAACTTATGGAACTTCCCATCTGTAAAAGAAACATAGCATGACACATGATTAGCACAGAGCAGGATTTGAACCACCAACCCTTCGATCACCCCAACCAACACCAGATGCAGGAAGAGAGCCAACAGCATCCTCTATGACCCCCACCCTGCACACAAAGTGTTCATGCCCCCTGCCCTCTGGCAGAAGGGGTAAAATCATCCAGACTAAAGACCAGCTTCTACCTGGTTGCAGTCAGACCGCTGAACTGCTCCGCCCCCATACTCTGCCCCCATAGACTGTCGATCATGCACCTTAACAGAATCATGATGCTGCTAAAGTCACAAATGCCACTTTCTTTCATTGTTGCTCATGCTGCTGCTACATGCACCATTACTTTAATTGTACTGTTGCTGCATACTGTGAAATGTTGTACATATTAAGAAATTCTTTTATTATGATTTTGTTATTTCTTTTGCATATTTTATAGCAGTTTTTATTCGACTCTATTTACCTTTTATATATTGTATTTATATTTTATCCTTTTCATTTTCTATGCTACAAAACCGAGACCTGGGTAACTATATTTTGTTCGATCATGTACCATTGACAGAATGACAATAAAACGGCATCTGAGTCTGAATCTGAGGTTTCATATTCTCCCACTAGAGGGAAGCAGTGATTCTGTTCCCACAGGAGGCAGCTGGAGAAACACACACAAGCAGTGTCTCTTACTCAAAAAGGTCTGATGCTTAAGCCAGACAGAATCTACATACCATCTCAGGCTTTCAGTGTGAATCAAAAGAGTCTGAAAAACTTTTATATGTCACTTTTTCTGCATATGTAGATGTGTTTAAGAACTTTATAACCTGTATAATTTATAGAGACTACTAAAAACCATCATGTTTGTTACACCCTGAAAGCCTGGTCTGAAGCAAAGGTATTGATTAAAGTATTTTTTTTTTTTTTATTTTCAAAGAATTTAATACCAATTTTCCAACATAGAAGCCAACAAAGTCAAGGACTTCAAATTAGGTCACTTTTTTGGTGTGTTGGCCAGGATCCAGATGACCTGAGTGCATTGTACCAGCAGATTAATGTCTCCTGCCGTCCTGTTACACCAGCCGTTAACCTGGACTTCCACACTCATTATTACAGACTTCCTAATGCAGCAGGTGTACAGAGCAAAAAATGTGTCTACATACTTAACAGGTTAGGTGAAAAGCAAATTTTCTTGAGGTAAACTGCTCATTAGAAGGATTTTGTGGCATATATATATATATATATATATATATGCCATCTGTTGGATATGCATATAATACTATGAACCTGTAATAAATACTCCCTTAATGATCACTTTATACATAATCTGTTTTCGAGTCCGTTTGTCATTTAGATTAATTAAAGTAGACCACAAGGTAATTATTTAGCACCCAAACTACAGCTGCCGTTATTAATCAAAACTTAATCTACACATCCATACATGTACAACACCCTATTACAGCTCTGGAATAAATCATGCCATGTATAGTTTATATTTAAAGTATTTCTGATATTTTATATACATGTTTTGCACTTAAATTAATTAACTATCAGGAAACTCATATTTTATGAAGTTTTATTTAATAGCATTGCTATTGCATTTTAACTGAGTTTGTTTTAGTATCTTAATTTCTTGATTTGATATGGTTTTCCATGTTTGACTTTTCTACAGAAATCAAGGGTTTTTGTTTTGTTGTTCCCTTTAATTTATAAGAGATCCTCTGTTATATTTGCATCTTATTTGTTTATATTGCATGTTTTTTTTTAAATTTAATTTATATTTCACTTTGTATGTGCTTGTCTATTTTATGTATCAGCATTTAACTTCTGTAAACTTACTTTTGTGTGTTCTTTTCTTCCTTTATATTGACAGGCATTATGCATTCATGGGCTTAAACTTATTTGACTTTTTTATTTATTTGACTTTTTAAAGTGCCCTTTTCTATTTAAATGCTAACTTTTCAATTAAAATTATGTATGTTTTTCATCTATAGTGTATTTGTGTATGTAGTGTATTTGTTCTGCTCTGTTTTTCAATTCTGTAATTCAGTGAGCAACTGCTTCCGATGACAAAATTCTATTCTATTCTATTCTATTCTATTCTATTCTATTCTATTCTATTCTATTCTATTCTATTCTATTCTATTCTATTATATTATATTATATTATATTATATTGTGTAATAATACACAATAAAATAATAAAACACAAAATAAGCCAGTGATTCTATGGTCGGGGGCGTGGCTTAAGCTTTCAGTGGGCGTGGTCTCACCGTTACCTAGCAGCCGGCAGCAGAGTGATTGACAGTTGAGCGGCTTAATACAGCAGAGCCGCAGCAACGCTCCGCAACAATATAATTACAAGAACAAAAATAATAGGAGGAATTTCAGTTTGTGGCCTCAGACGGAGTTTTGAGTGACTTTTGTTTAGTTTTTTAACCGAGGAGAAACTGAAAGAGACGGACATTCCTTTATATGTGACCAGCAGAGGTAAGAGCGGTACTCTGTGTCATTCAGACCGTGAAGTGGATTTTAGTAAATCTCAGATCATATTATGTACATTTTACTGTAAAATACTTTACTACTAGACACTGAAATCAAACTGAAAAGTAGGACAAGAAACGTAGATAGACTATGTGACCTTACACGTAATGCAGTGAGTATAAGTGTATACATAAATAGCCTACATACTACAAGGGAATCACACTGTAGACTGGTAAAAAACAACAAAACACAGGTGATAAAGACAGTTTGTAAAAGTTTGTAATGCCTAAATGTTTTATATACAAACAGGATATAAATAACAGGACATATGACAAAACAAACAAACAAAAAAAACTAAACAAACAAGCAAACAAACAAACAAACAAACAAAAACTACTAGATAAGCGGTCCTATTAGCCTTTTTGAGGTGTTATTGCTTTAATTCAATATTCAATATTTTCTGTATCTGATCTGTCTTGCTGAGAACAGTGGGTCACCTGGTAAGGCCTGTGTGATTTATGCAGGTGACCACACTCAGGTCACTGGCCTGAACATGTGCTCTAGTGATGTGTTCAAGTGCGCTCAGCATGGGCTGACTAGGTTAACTGAGCTGAAAAGACAGCACCCATAGCAGGGTTGTGCAAAGTTCAGAACTGAATTGAGAATGACCCCTAAATTCCGCTTCAGCTCTTGAACTTGAATTGAGATTGCAAACAGGATGTGGAATTACAATTCAAATTCAAATTACAGGAAGTGGAATTGGAATTCTTTGAAATTCAAAAAAATTCATGTTACACTATTAAGGTGTAATTAATAAATAATGAAGCTTTACAATATATATTACATATGATTACAGCATGAATTTCAAGCTCAAGGTATCTTTATTAGTCTCCCTTGGGAGAAAATTGTCTTAGACAGAGGGGTCTACTACACAGACAACACATACCACTCATACAACAATAAGAATAACAAACATCCAGAATCAAAAAATAAAGAAGTGAAATAAAAGTGGCATGAACAGATTGGTTAAAAACAAAAGTGTAATGTGCAAATTCAGCTTTATGTGTAAAAATAATTCAGAACAGAAGACACCCCTTACACTGTTACAGATATTACAGATATTGTATGGACTTTATGTACACAATACTTTATTATAGTATATAGGCCTATTTTTATTTATTTTTTGATACAACAATTCAACATTAAAAACATGCTCTATAAAGCAGATCATTAAAATTATAATAACTTTCAACTTGAAGCAACCTCAGTGACAAAACATTTAAGGGGTCATTGACCATAAAATTCAGCAACGTTACCCTGCGAAGTACTTTAATAAATGATAAATGCATTTACTGGAACATTGTTTCATTTGTCTTTGAAATGAAGATATTGCTAATTATTCAACATTAAGGAAATATATGCTTAATGTTAGTGTCTGTTCTTCCATTTGGAAGAAAAATGTTTGTTGAAAGTATCACATTCTCACTAATATGTGATCAGAATGAATTTCTCTGAATTGCAATGAATTAAATTCCACTTCCTGTAATTCAAATGCAATTCAACATCCAGGGTGGAGTCAATTCAAATTCAGTTTCATTCATTAAATTGATTTAAATTCTGAAATTCTGAAATTCTGAATTTTGTACAACCCTGACCCATAAGAGAAATAAAGACACCAGTGTTAAACTTATGATGCAAGAGCAGCTCATCCTCATGTCATACTCTAATGATGAAACACTTTGTTTACTTTTATACTTTGGATACTTGTAGTCATTTCCAAATTTGAGGTACTTTACTTCAGTATTTCTATTTTCTGCAGCTTTATACACCTCTTCCAGTGCATCTCAGAAACAAACATTGTAATTTCTCTGAAGTCTACATTGCTGCTAACATCTGATGACCTTATAGAATATGATGTATTGCTGTAGTTTCCAAAGTGGGATATGTGTACCTCCAGGGGTACTTGAAAGAAGCCCAGGGGGTACTTGAAATGTTTTGGGAAAAATACATTTATCATGTCATTCATCAAGTCATCATGTACTGAAAACAAAATAAATAATGAGAATTAATGCTGAAATATAACACACAATAAATACATTCATATAATAGTTTTTCTGTCAATCATCTTGTTTAAGCTTTGGTAACATTTTAAGAACATTTAAATTTTAAATTATTCAATATGAGTTTGAGTAGCTAAGTAACTATTTTTTGTTGATGAAAGGTTCATTTATTAATTAATGACCAGTTTATTCATTTTTCTTATCAGTGAAAGAGGGCACTTTTCAGTTTATATTTTGCACAAAATTTCCTTTAAAAAAATGTCTTATTTTTAAAAATATATTACAGTTAAATATATATTTTGTTTACAAAGTTTTTAAAATATAGCCAGACACCCTTGGCACAGGAACACATTTTGCCTAATTTTTTTCAGTCACACGTGCTGAAGTGAGAGTTGGGTGTACTTGGCTAAAAAAGCATATTTCAGGGAGTACTCCACTGTAAAAAGTTTGAGAGCTACTGCTGTAGATTAATACACAAGAGTAAAATGAATCAAAAAATGTCACGTTATGTAGTAACCATTTTAATGCACTGCAGCTAAGTTCTGACAGTTACATAATAGTACTTACATACTTACAGTATATGTACCTAGTAGACCCTTTGCTTGTACTGGGGTATACAACAGTGTGGTATCAAGTAAAGAATCTAAATACTTCTCCCACCACAGGAAATAAACACCTCCACCATAGTTTTCCTGGTATTTTCCTTTTCTACAGCATGATGTAATCATTGGCTCAAAGATTAAAATTCTTTAGCAGGGCTTTAAGGAATATAATGGAGAAAATAGGGCATTGAAACAAAAAAAAACAAAAAACAAAAAAAAAAAAAAAACACCTAAATGAGCAAATGTTTGCCTTGAGAGAGCAGAAGACAGCTGTTCAATTTTAAGGATCTTAGCGACAAGTGATGAAACGGAGGTGAATGAATGAGCTCACACAAAACTAAACTTTTTGCTTTTAACATGAATATTATATCTCACCTCTAATAACTTTAGTTTTGTTATATGCTTCTGCATGGATCTTCAGTTTTTGGTCAGTGTTGTGTAATGGGGTTAAAAGCTAAAAGAAATTCAATGTGTAGAGCATTATAAGAGATTAAAATTATATGAAAGTAAATTCTGACCTTGACAAGCCAGTCCAGAGAGACAAAAATAGGAATATATGAGCAAAACAGAAAATAGTACATCTATAAATAAATGGTTGAAACAGGAAGGTAATGATAGTAGTTGTAATGATGGGTACTTTTACATATTATTACCGTTAAAAAGCAGTAAGTTTATTGTCCATAGGAGCACATTTAAGGGGTCTTACATCACTTACCTTTATGATAGGGTGGTACAGACTGGTGTAGGTAACCAGCTGCAAACAGTAATTTGAGCTCTTTTCCATTCTTTTAAAGTCTCTAGCGTACAAAGACGGATAGCCTGGCCAGCTACCTTTCAGTGTACCTATCAGTGTATTCAGTACAAGGAAAACAGCCTGGATTTGGGCCAGTCGCCGTGAAATATGCACTGTCTATTCTATACCGACCAATCACAAGTCTGGGGGGTGGGTGTTTTGCTAAGCGTCATAGGCAGCGACTTCTTTTGTCGTGGGTCAAAGTCAGTTACAGTCCGCAAATCTCTTTACAACTGTCGTCGGTTGTTTACTTGATTCAAAAATAAGCAATGAATTACAGATTACAGTCTATATTCGCAAGTTTCTCTGACAAAAGTGACAGTAATCATTCAACAAAGTTTCTACTCAACCACCACCACTGCACACCATGATGGAAACATGCTGAGGTTTGTTGACATTAGGGGTCTGCATAATTACAACATATCCGTCTTATCTGTGATACGTTCACTCTACGCCTGTTAGTCCTGCCTTCATATTTGGATTTAAGCCCTGCGATTCCAGATGGATTTGTCATTGAGAAAGACGGATGGCTGGCCATGTTACAAAAAAGGCAGAAAATTATGCTAACAGTGAAGCACACAAACATTCTGATTCAGTACCTGCTACCCTTGGTGTATCAGTGGAGTAGACACTGGTGGATCCATTTTGTTTGTCTGGATTAGATGAACCAAACATTTTCTGTGAGACGCATACAGTTGTCAGCGCTCACAGTAGAAGCAAACACGAACTGCTGTTATTGATGAAGAAAACATATGAATGTGTGCTTTCTGGAAGTAGATTCCAGGTTATATCACTTAAAAAAAGGAAAAAACCCTACAACAGTACCAATATTGGGAAAAAAAAAAAAAAAGATCAGTGGTGGAAGAAGAGGCGTTCATATCCTTTAGTAAAAGAAACTCTACATCTTTACCATAACGCTGGAAGGTCTCAGAGCATCTGTGTGTGTGTGTGTGTGTGTGTGTGTGTGTGTGTGTGTGTGTGTGTGTCTCGGGCATCACACAAAATCCGTACAGAGCTGACTGCTGACGTTTGGCATACTCATGTATTTTTGATCAAGGAACAGACTAATGAAAACGACAAGTTGATAGGACCAATATTTTGGGAGATATTAGTAATTTTGGAATACAATAGCCTTACAATCACATTGCTATGCCCATGACAGTTGATGGGAAGTGCAGTACCATGCTGCGTGACAGGAAATGAAGTTAAAAACAGAAACTACACATTTACTAACTTCAGTCCCTAGATATTGGTATTAATATATTAATTGTCATTTAAATTTTAAAGAATAATTTACCAAACACTTTTTTGTCAGTACTTATAAAGTACAAGCTCTTTTTTACACAGCACTTCTGTTCTGGGAATATTTCACCATTATTCCAGAACGACATCTGTGTAAATGAAATGGTGGGATCATTTGGTCCCACCTCTGTCACAGCTCTGTAACGTCTCTGGGGGTAGTAACAGAGCTGTGATAAAGGTGGAATCATGATTCATGACTGTTTTTAAATCCCTCCATGGTCTTGCACCACCCCACCTCTCTAAGCGTCTTCATCCATACACACCCACTCGCTCTCTCCGATCAGTTGATCAGCTGGTCTTGATGGTGCCCAGAACATCTTGCTAGCTCAGAGGAGACGGGGCGTTTGCTGCTGCTGGTCCCAGACTGTGGAACAACCTGCCTCTGTATATCAGACAGACCTCCTCCTTGGCTGTTTTTAAATCTCTTCTTAAAACCCACCTGTTCTCCTTGGCCTTTTAACACTCTTGCAATGTTGACATTTTGTTTCAGTTTATATTTTAACTTGTTTTATCTATTTGATTTAATTGGATTTTGTGGTTTTATTGCTTCTTAATGCTTTTATTAATTTTTTACTGTGCTTTCAGTCTTCTGTACAGCACTTTGGTCCACTGTGGTTGTTTTAAAGTGTTTTATAAATAAAGTTGGATTGGATTGAATTGGATTCTGGAATGTTATGTAAAAGGAACACCTCTCATTCCGCAACAAAGGTGTGATGTTTTGATGACATATTGCTGCACTCTGTTCGTCCTCCATTGCTGTTTTGAGAGCCAACACCGCTACACTCAGGGTATTTCCGACACGCAAGTTATACATCACACTATGTACTGCATCACTGCCCCTTAGATTCCGTAGCGCAGGTCCACTGTGTAAAAGTCCAGTCTGTCTCACCTCTGTTACTCCTTTGTCTTGGCTGTGGAAATCGGTCAATGGTGGCAAAAAGGTGGGATCACCATCTCACCTTTTTTCCGGGATCTCTGTGTAAAAGTGGCTACAGACTAGCATCTTTTCCCAAACGTCAGCTCTCCCCAGCATAAAAACTACCACATCTAGAACCTGTGGGGAACCACAGGTCAAGGTGCTAGTACATAGGTATTATAATAGCCCTTTGGAATTACATAAGTCTTAAAAGTAATGTCTGCTGGTTTGGTCTGACTGATATATTCAATTATAATGGGTAAAAGGTCAGTATTGTGGTAATGTGTTACTGTTGGAGCTATGTAGTTTGAACTATGTAACATATATGCAGTTTTATGTACAAGCGGAGGAAAGTGCTGATAAACTGTGTTTTCTAGTTTGTGGACTTTTTCTCCAATCTTTAGAGAGATATTGGTTGATCTGAATATTTACCATGAAAGGGATTTGGAGGAAAAATATTAGTCTTTGGAGGAGCATTTAACATAGACATCTGAAATATGGGTCGACTATACACTGCTTTAAGAAACTACAGGTTTAATCTTCAGTAAATGCATCATATGTTAGATGTTGGTGATATTTCCATTGTGTTAAATCTGAGAAGTAACTGCTGTGGAGAACAATAAGTTACATTTTTGCCATTTAGATTTAGTGGCCGGTCATGGCTCATGAGGTAGAGCAGGTTGTCCACTAACCAAAGGGTTGGCGGTTTGAATCCCGCTCTGTCCTAGTCATGTGCTGTTGTGTCCTTGGGCAAGGCACTGCACCCTCCTTGCCTCCAGTGCTGCTACTCACACTGCACTGTATAAAATTACCGTAGAATTAACACTAAAACTTTGTAAAATTGCAACATAAAAAAAACTGTTAGTGAAAATACAAAGTTGTTTATTTGAAAAGATTTTTGTGTTAATGATTAAATCAAATATAGCTGTAGTTTTTACAGGAAGAG
>JAPQRP010049550.1:0-12879 GCA_037367295.1 Apogon hyalosoma | reverse complement strand
TAAAGTGAATGTATTGTCATGTACAGACAGTGTTTTGAAGTAGATCTGGTAGCTCTGAGACTAATATTCCTTCTCACGTATATACATTTGTTGAGGAGCTGCTGTATCAAAATGGAGGATTGTCTTCCTCCAGAAATTAGGGTTAGGGTATATGTGTTTTACAATTCCAATCCATTCCTCTTTCAGTGTGGCTCAACATTTAAATAACTTTTACCAGATTTGATGGTTCAGTCACAGTTTCCCCTACCCAAAAAATGTTATGCTCTTCTTTCACAAATGTATAAATGATGGTCCGAAATTGCGTGAAAATGTACAAAACAGTAAAATTTCTCTTGCTTGGCCAGCCAGCACTATGGGTGCTCCAGCACTCCTAAACCTCTGATCCTAGAATCGCCCCTGATCTGGACAGAGAAGGATAAAAGACTATGACAACCTCTGGGAAATTCTGAAGGTGTGTTGGAGAGTTGAACATTTATTGAATCCAAACAGTGATTTGTGTGTGTGTGTGTGTGTGTGTGTGTGTGTGTGTGTGTGTGTGTGTGTGTGTGTGTTTCAATACTTGCACGTACAGAGCCGTGATGGAAACTCAAGTAAACTCCCCAGGCATATAGAATGATCTGCAGTTTACACTCAAAAGTTCAGTGTCTGGAAGGCAATGGCTTGAGAAAAAACTTAGCATTATTACAAAAGGTTTTATTAACCTACATACACAAACCTCCCCGCTGGGATTTACTGCTGAGTGCGCAGCTCCTGTCAGTGCAAAATGTGACAAGTCCCTTGAGGCTGACAGCATTGTGAGGTTTAATGAGGTAAGCCATGTCCCTAACTGAATTCATACACAGCAGCTCCTAATCTTATGTTTTGTTGCTAATTCCTGTTGAAGATTATCTGTTTTGTTCTGTGTTTTGTAGGGGTTACCCACAGTGCTCGAGATGAGGGGGGATGTCATCTCCCATCTAAAACTGCCATCCCCCCTTTCCATCCTTTATGTCATTTTATCAATGAATGGGGTATTACTGCTATTTCAACATTTGGGGCATTTTGCAAATTGATTAAAACACTGTGGGTAAGAGGGCATGCACACATGCAATGACACAACATGATTTCTTATTTTATTGTTATTATTCTTTGATTGACGTCAGTAAGCGTCATACCAGCGTGCACAGGTACAATTTCAGCATCATGCTGTTATATCGTGCCTGCTTGTCATTAGATGATACATAGAGACTATATGTATAGAGGGTATGTGTTTATGTTACTTCCCCCCAGGCCACGCCCCTCTAAGTCGGACTGAGTGGCAAAAATCAATCTATCAACATGACGGAGTATAACAGTAAACACAGTGAGACCGAGAAAAATGTGGAATATGAAATGAAATTAAGGGCAACTGGACTTGACATGGATCTGTACGAGCTACCAAAGAACAAGTGGTCCACAAACATCGACATGTGGCACAAAATCACGTATCTTGATCCTTGATCCAGCTGATCCAATGTCCATTTACAGTAGACAGTGGACTGACCCAGTGAATATATGCATGATCTACTGGTACTGTGACTATTTAAGTCTAGTTACTATCAAATACTTTATACAACACAGATACTTTTGCTTTGTACGAGCAGGGTACAACTTTAGTCTTGTAAATTATGATATTTTTCCCACCTATTTTTAAATTCTGACATTATTCTTGTAATATTATGGCTTTATTGTCAGAATAGGATGACTTTAATCTCATAAAACTATGCTGTTACTTTCGTTAAATTATGAGGTTGTTTTTATATACTTCATTCTCATAATATTATGGCTTCATTCTCAAACTATTATGACTTTTAAATATTACAGTTCTTTTTGTATTTGACTTTATTCTCATATACGAGTTTCATCTCGATACTTTATGACTTTATTGTTGTAGTGACAGTGTTTTTATTTTCTTACGTGGCCCTAATCCGCCGTCATGGCTTTGTGCTCCAGTACCCCCGTATCTGAAAAACTGGGTTAGCCTCAGTTTAAGTCAGTTTACACATCATATAGAGCACAAGGTTCAGAATCACAAAATGAAGACAAAAACCATGAAAGATGCTAACAAGAGCTTTACTAGGCATAACGTTGGCCGAAACAATACGTAATTTAAGGTATGATTTTACCCATAAATACATCATAAATTAATGTTACCTGACAGGAAACGGGATCCACAAATCTAGGTTTCGTTGCCTGGATTTGTGGCTCCATCTGCTTCTCTTTTCTTTGTCTTTCGGTGCTTGTAAAACAGTAGCTCCATCTGCTTTTCAAACCTGTTCATACAATGAATCACACAACAGCTCTTCCCCATTTTTATTAAATATTGTTCTTAAATTTAGACGGTACTGAAGCGAACCCTGCCACTCATCTCCCTCTTTCTGCCACTCAGTGGGTGTAACTGTGGTGACTTCCGCTAGAGTGATGTCACGTGCATGTCCTCTATTTCTACAGGTGTTTTGGTCAGTGCTATTTAGTATTATTTAATATTTTCACATTTTGTAAACAGTTTAATTTGTTTTTAAAAAAATGGCACTTGATTTAAAATGACTTGAGAGAATTGAGATGTTCATTTACAGTATTTTGGGGGGTTTTGTTCTGAATTGCAATTGATGAATTCCCAATAGATTTAAAAGTACCATGAGTATGAAGTTACCCTTGATTGATCCCAGTGGAAAAATTTGTCATCTACATTTGACCCCAACTATAAAGGAGCAGTGGTAGCCAGGGCAGCCTGGGGACCGACTTCAAATCTTTGGTTCCTTGTTCAAAACCAATAACAGAAGTATCTGACACCTAACATCTATGACATGCATGTTGTTTTAGGAGTATAGCCTTGGGTCACATGGGTTTCTTTCTTTCCTTCTTTACTGCTTCTCTGGCATACTTTGCATCCAAACTGACATTTACATTTCATCCACTATCAAACACTACACCCACTCCTTCCATTTATTGCTTCACTCCCTAGACATTTGATATTCAATTTATTACAATAAACAAATTGTTTTCATGTTTTATGAGAGACAACCACATAAGATGGTTGATTATTATTAAAATTAGCTGTTTTAATAATAATCAAGAGGCCTCACAGTTGGTCTCCAACCCTCTGCGCTGTCATCAGCACAAATTATCTGTCTCCATATGATAAAATCCACCATCCCCCTTGATTTTTTTTTTTTTTTAATAACTTGAGTACTGGTTGCCCTACAAAACTTAACAATTAGCCCACCCTGACATCTCTGCAAACACTACAGAGTAGTCTGTATATGATCACCAGCACATGCTGCAGGTACAATCATCCACTAACTTACTGGGGGTGTTTACTGCTGACTGAGAACATCTGCAGCCTAACGAGGTACCGCTATCTTGGCTCTGTTAAGTCAGGTAGAACACCACTAAAGGCCAAGGCATGAAATTCATAGCTCACCACTGTATAAATGGTTTATACTGTTATTTCTCCTCTGACTGGGAAAGGAAGGAGGGAGGCAGCATGATGCTAGATATGAAAAATAATGTGAATGTTTTGCATTTTAGTTTTCTTCCACTGAAAGGTTTTTTAGAGGACATAAGGGAGAGTCAAGGTCAAAACAACATGTAAAATATCACAAAATAGAAACAGAAGTTGCCAATAACCTACCCACAATGAAGAACAAGACTTCAAATATGCAAGTGACTTTCCTGATCTTCCAATTTCTCACTTTCTACTTGTCACATACTGCCAATGGTTTATTTTTTGACACACAGGGTAGTCTGACAGAAGACTACACAATGCAATGGTCACAGTTTGGTTAGAGTTTGACCAAAGGGTTGAGGTTAGTGTTAGGAAAAAAGGACCAAATAAATTACTTTTACCACCCCAACTATGTCACTGTAAGGTTTTTACTGCTTACTGAAATTTCATGGTTCTTGTTGTCAACTTACAATGCCTCGTGTATCAAAAATTGAGACTGTAGAGGTCCCCCTCGCATTGAAAACTGAGATCAGAACTCTTGTCAAAGCACTAATATCTGACAACTGGAGCATGAGAACAGGCTCACTGACAACATAAGAAAAACACAAGAAAAGTAATGAACAAAAATGACAGATTTCTCTGACAAATCCCTACAAGTCAAATAATAAAGGTTACATTTTAGAGGAACATAAGTAAAGAAGGTAGCAAAGTAGGTGTAAGAGGTCCAGGCCATGCAGCTCTTCAGTCCTTATGTGGGGTTAACATTGATCTCTTCTTCTATACAATATGGAGTGAACATGGCTTAAACTGGCCTCAAATGTCAACATTTTTCAAGTCCAGGTTAATGTTATATGTGGCTGTGATCCTACTTTATTAACTTTGACCTTATTCTTACTGCGCTGTCAATCCTCATCTATTCACATTGCACCACCTTATTACTATATAACTCAAACCTGTTATTTTCCTCTGGATGAAACCAGAATATGTTCTCTTAAAAATTAGGTCTAATATGTTTCTTTAGCCTCACTCTTCCTCTGTTATAACCCTTAGAGTTGGGTTTATATGAAAAGAGTGGCCAAACAATTGGCTCTTTTTCCTCTAGCTGAATTTTTATGAAACTCATGCATAGGTTTATGGGTGATGAGGGTTAATAAGTGTTGAATATCACAGAAGTATCCCTGAAAACACTCCAACTGAAATGAATTATTATTATTATGGAAATCAAATTGAAATCAATAAAATTAAATTTATATAGCATTACATCATAACAAAAGTTATCTCATGACACTTTACGTTAATATTTGAAATCAGTCTCAGTCATTTACAATTGCTGATTTGATTATGTTGCACTATACAGTTCAATATAAATTCCCCCTTATACTACAGAAAAATGTCCCACATTAGGGCAATCCACCCTAGCCTATTACAATGTTAAGCTAACGTGGTAATGTAATAATAATATATAATGTAAAGCTTAAGTGTCCCACATTAGGACAATTCACCCTATATATTAAATATATGGGGGAGGGGAGAAGAAAATCGATGAATAAAAATAATTCCACTTCTCACATCAGCCCGTGTGGGTCTTGTACAAGTATGCAAATCTATGGCAAATAAGTAATATATGAAGACCTACATGCTGTCGATGGTTAACAAACTGAGAAATAAATTGCGAAAAATATTGACAAATAGTTCCACAAATATGTCGTACCTACATTGAACATAGTCAGTGCTTTCACCTGGATGACTGACGATTAGTGACTTTCACAGGAATGTAGTGGGGTCAGTTCAAGCAGTTATGGAGCTACAGTTTTGCTGTTCAATGGGCTGTAACTCTTAAACTAAAAAACCTACTAAATTCTATAATACATATTTCTGTAGGTAATGGTAAACACTTCAACCTGGTAAGGATGGTGATTTGCCCAACTGTATTTTTCAATGTGAAAATTTGAAGAAAAAAAAAGCTAGGTTATGGAGCTAAAGAAATGATAGAGCTGTTTTTTTATGGTTTGTGCAAAAATGCATAACATGCTGTTCTTGCTCAAATATTGTTACAAATTGGCATGGATATGCTACATAAAATATTTACCTATCATACTACCAATTTTTGAGCAAAAATGTTTGTACTTGTGAATTTATGGGGAAAAGTTTCAGTTACGGAGCTACACATCCACTATAGTTATGGGGCTAAAGACTACTGTGTCAATATGGCATGAAGACTTTTATTGTAAAAAAAAAAAAAGCAAGTCACAAATGTTCCATAACTAATTTATAGTATACTGAATACAAACTTCATAACAATAAATATGTTAGATTCTCATAAAACAATTTAATATATAAAAATAATGCAGTGTTTCTGCTGGCAAGGTTTTGACAGAATCCTTGCCACCACACCATACCTTTCATACAAAAAAACATCACATTAGACTTATAACATTTATGTATAATATATATAGGCCAGGACAAACATCCTGCACCCTCAAATGAAAGTTTGTGAAGCTTCAGGAGGTAGGAAAAAGGTACATGAGTGTTAAGTTTCACTTGCTCTTCCACTGTCTGTGTTGTGTGAACCCATTGTGAGCCAGCCCCCCTCATAGTATTATGAGTAGGATGGAAACCAGCCCCCCCATATCCTCCTGAGACCCAGGAAAGTGAACATTTTTTGCTTTTTTTACATTGAACAATTGTTTTGATTGGAAGCTGCATAATTTTTCAGTACATTTTAAAAATGATTTTTTATTAGTAATTTTTTTAGTGGAATGTCCTTTGCAATGGACAGCATTTTTTAAGTAAAACTCTCAAACTTCTGTCCCCTACAGAGAACAAAAATGCATTGCTGGGTCTCAGGAGGACCCTGCACGTGCACCCCACCCCCACCCCTACAGTAGGCGTTCATTCGTTTGTGCATTCATTTTTTGTTAATAGTCGCATTCACATTAACGAACACAACCAGCCCAGAAACGTATTTTGCGTTCGTTAAGCCTCTGTGTTTCACTACACCATCATTAGCTTGCTGTTTGCGTGAAAGGGTGTGCTAAGGCTCTGTTTGCTATTTAACCCAGAAGTGAGCCTTTGAAGCATGCTGACGGACTAACGTGGCTGCTAATACACGCCAAACGGTCCCTCCGACCACCAAACATTCATACATATTCATACAACGCAAGGTGTGTGAAGTGTCTTGCCCAAGGACCAGGCACATGACATGGGATTTGAACCACCAATCCTCTGGTTATTGGACAACAAATATGATTTGTTAATTAGATTTTTTTTTCACATTCCTGGGTGTGCCAGACCTTTCTCTGGTGCTGGCACTGCACTACAAATAACATGACAGACATTACAATAGGTGTGTGGGTCATACCTGTAAACCAAGAAAACACATAATGGTGACCACGAATCAGGCTTTCACATTGTATTCCCTGTATATGCTATACAGTAGTATTTGTCACTCTTGTCCTACTTTCTTACTTTTATTGCATCTCCCTCCACCCCCTCTTCTCAGGTCATCAGAAAATCCCATTTGCTGCTCCAATAATACATTCCCAATTCATTTTTTTGTTAATGTTTATCTGCTCGGCTGCACTTATCTAGCCCTTTTCTTTTCACAGGATTGCTCTGATGCTGCATTCTTTCATATAGGTTTGTATGTGTGAATGCCATTTCTCCACGACTGTAATGTACTTTGTTGTGTACTTTTCATTCCTCCATTTTTTTTATTCTGTGCCTGTGTTTTCTATAAGGCTTTGGTCTACTGTTTGATATGTAAAAGATAATAATTATCATCAGGAAAAGTAGGACAAAGACGGCATCAATAAAATCTAAAATAAAGTCAGTACCCGCTAAATTTGACACTAGGTTTTAAACTTTAGGGACCTTAAATGTTTAAGTCATCTATATTGCCACCATTTTATACATAGGATGGGTCTTACATGTGTTGTTTTACTTCTCAATGAACTATTGTACCTCATATCTTAATCAAATAGGCAGATAAAAGAATTGGTCATTAGAAGTTGCTTCATTACATTAACTGGTGGAGCTCATCACCTGGTGTACATGAAAAGAGCAAATTAAGAAGATCTTTATCCATTTCACCATATCTGGTGTTGTCACAAGAGGATTGTTGTAGTTTTCTGACTTTGTCTCACTATTTGTAATGTGTTTTGGATACTATGTTTAGACACCAGTACTACTTTACATGCACAACATCCACGGCATGTGGGAGAAGTTTTCCTCGGGGCTTTTCAATCACATGGTTATTGTGAAAAGTACTATTTTATTAAAGACATCTTCCTTAAATGAACCAAAATCTGTACTATTATGTTGAGTTTTCATTCAAATTGATCATAGCCTACATTCCACATGATCAATTATGATCATGTGGATTACATCTTGTAAATATTACATCTTGTTTGCTAAATTAATTTTATTCTTTGTTCATCTTCATTGAAGTATTAAGTGTCATATAGAAAGGAAATGAATCGGAGAATGGTGGAACTGCATTGTATTTGTTAGGAGTTGCCATACACAGGCAGGTCAAGGCCTCCACATCTGTGTTTCATTCGGTACATCCATATGGAATAAATGAAGTCTGTTTTTTGCTTGAGTTTCCTGATTTTATTCCTTGCTTATGTTCAAGACAGGGTCATCACTTACAGATGACTGCTGAGATAGGAAAATGTTCTTTACATTAGCCGTCATGCAGGCCATTCATTTTATCATCTTTTGAGTAAAGCTTTTCTGAAAGATTTACCTTTGCACTTATCACAACCTCCTGAGCCTGAACCAACCCCAGCCTCCATAGCACTTGACCATTAAATATGCTGAATAGACATGCACACAAAAAACAAATTTGCAAATTCCACCAAATCACAGAGATGTCAAAGCCCTCTGGGCTATTATTGTCACAGGACTTTCATTTGCAGAAAGAGCAAACTGTAAATACAGAGAAATTTTGATTTTTACAAACATGGCAATTTCAAGATTAAGATCACATACATCTGCTATTCTTGCAAAGCACCTCAGGTCCAAAGGTAATAATACTAGTCCTGGATGAATAAGGCTTAATGCACCTTGAAATATGCTCAACTTCTCATGTTAACCCATACATTTATAAAGTTGTTGAGACACACTCTCTCTTTTGGTTACAAACTATAAATTTACTATTTGCATTGTGCTTTTTATATCAGGGGTGTCAAACATATGGCCCTTGGGTCAAAACCGGTCCTCCAAACCATTCATTCTGGCCCACAGGATGAACTCAGAAAGTGCAAAAATTACACAGGAGGGCAATGACAGTCAAGTTGTATTGATCATAAAGTTAAACCCTTACTGCATAAATATATTTAAAATTATATTTAAAAATAATCTGTATTGTTGCTGTCAAGCAGATGCTAAATTAAATGGAGATGGTTCATTTGAATATACCTTATTTGAATATACCTTATTAATGCTACTATTGATCAGTTCCTCCAGTCAACAATCCAAACAAAACAAAATCCAAAACTCAGTAGAATGTCATTGAATTAATAACAACATTACAGAAAAATGCCATTGAAATTGATCCATGAACATCATTCACATTCATAAAGAATGTTGAGCAGCACCTCATTACAAAAACTGGAATATTGATGCAATTTTGCAACAATTGTCTATAAGGGGTTAAATGTAATATTTTTCAGTTCCAGATGCCTGCTACTAAATGTTTTGTCCCTTTTTAGATCCGCTGTGATCTGTAAGTTGCATGTGTACATGATAAGCTGATGTTAAAATTGCATTTATTTTACTTACGAAATTTCAGGTTGCTCAAGGATGTTCAAGTTCTTCACATTTTTGAGAAAGGATAGTTTGTAAATCAAAACATTTTTATACAGTAATTTGACTATTTTGTACTAAAACCAACAAATTTGGGGTTGCCATTATTATTTATTATGCCATTATTTTTACTAGTCCAGCCTGCTTGAGATCCAATTGGGCTGTATATGGCCCCTGAACTAAAATGAGTTTGACACCCATGTTTTATATGATTGTCATTTGATTTGGCAGGGCATTCATTCAGCTTTTGCAATACATGTGTTGTCAGATTTGTACATATTTTCAAAAGCTGCAGTGGAATGAGCTCTAGTGGCTTAGATGCAGACAGCAGGGCTTGGCCTTGTTTTTTCTTTTTTTGTTGTTTTTTTGTGGCGCATTACAAATTGCACCTTTTAGGAAAAAGTGAGTGACTCACGGCAACTTCATAAGATTTCTTTTTTCTGTACTGTTCTGTTTTTGTGAGAGAATTTTATTACATAAAGGCACGTGAAACATCTGTTATAAAATCTAAGGGATAAATAAGGTTAACAAAAAAATGTATACACTCATCTATGTTACCACAGGGGCTTATCTAATTTTAGATTAAAAATGCAATCACAACTGTACCTGCTTGAATGCAATGGCTGAATGCACAGACATGTAATTATAATTATTCAATTCAAGGACAAGTGAGGTTGTGGGTGGAGAGGAGAAATCCATCAGTCAGAGTGTGGTGAATCAGCTTACGCTGGTTGTACTATGGTCATTTAAACTCTTGCTGTGGACAAAAACACACAGATAGCTTGAGAAAGACTGCAGAAAATGATGACCCATAATTTATATCTTCAATCAATCAATCAATCAATCAATCAATCAATCAATCAATCAATCAATCTTTATTTATATAGCACTTTTCATACAGTGAAATGTAGCACAAAGTGCTTTACATATAAAATCAATACACCCCCACCACTACCGCCACACACACACATGTACGTGCACACACACACTCAAAGAGAAATAAAAAAGAAACATCTGAACCCATAAAGAAACAAACATCCACCAGCAACCAAAATCATTTACTGATATACAATGTTAAATAACTGTTGATCCACTAATCCTGTCAATACATGTAAATAATTGGTATAAAATGCTGTTTGTCATTTTTTCATGGTCATCAGATATGACCCATTAAATGCAGTTGGGTAGCTGGCAAGGAAGTGAAAAAAAGAAAAGGAAAGGAAAGGAAATATGACTATATGACTATGTCAAAGGAAAAGGAAGTGAAAAAAAAATTGTGGATGAAAATAATTTGCAGGAAATTTAATGATGATGATAATCTAATTTGACCATGGTTGATGCACATCTGATTTTATTTTCAATTGAGCTTCACATCTGTTTACATCCGGCCACAGACGTCATTGAGCAGCACATATTAGAGGTTTAATAATGGCGTGCGTTTTAGGCAAAAATAAAGCCCTTAAAAGTGAGTTACTGTGTAGACAATGTGTTTAATCATGGGTTGGGTCGGGTTGCTATTTTAATGTACATGGGTACAGGCGGGTGCGGGTTTGGAAAAGTGGACCCATGCAAGACTCTGCTTGAGAGTAGTTGGCTTTCCCCACACACATAGTAAGATTTTTCATCTTAAATATTGAACAAGTGGAATGAGCTCTAGTGGCCCTGACCCGTGTTGGCCCTGACCCGTTTCAGAGCCAATTATTGGGACAAATTCACTCTTAACGCACCTCAGACCACAGGATAATCTTATAAGACAATCTTATAAAATGTAATCTGGCGTTTGCCATCCTTGGTCAGGAAGGGTGAAAACTGAGACAAAAACAGCCCAATTATCATAAGACTCTACTCATTACTACCCTCTTGTTATTTTTCCATAGGTAACAGACTAAAGTAATAAGGTAGAAGTTTGGAGAACATTGATATCAAATGCTTAAAAGATGACCAGCATGTGTTTTATGTGTTTGGGATCATGCAAATTACACACTCCTGTGGAGAACATGTGGAGGAAACACTGACCTGCACTGTTAAACATGATAAAAAGTAAGAGTCATAATAAGACATCAAATGAAGAAATTTGAAGAACAAGGTATAAGAATAAAACAAAGACACACATGAATAATAGAGGGAACTGATTGTTAAAAACACTAACCATCTGTCACCGAGTGCGTAACCCTAACTGTCCATCATGCCCATATCCGTCATGCAAGTGCTTAAACCTAATCAGATTCCTCTGCTCTAGTGCGGTGCCAGATCATTGCTGCTGCTCATCCACAGACCACCGCAGTCCTCCACAGACTGAACCAGACTCGCATTTCATTCGTCTCCCTGTGGACTCTGCATTATCTCCCTCCAGGTTTTATATTGTTTCTTCATGTTTATTTTTCTGTTAATAAAACACTTTCCCTTCAGCACCATGTGTTTGAGTCCAGTCATTCACTACGTCTTGATAATTTGTATATGACCCCCTCTAAGAACACCACAAATGCCATACTACTGCCTGTTCAGAACACCTTATGTCCACCTTAAGAATGCTGGGCAAACCTCTGGCTGTACATTATTTCATGTGAATGCTGTAAGGGGCCCCTAAAGGGAAGGTAATGTGTTCTTGCAATCTACATGCGGCCACCATAAGAGCATGGGGTTCTAGAATGGCCTCCTTATCTTAAATACTCCATGAACGTTGCGCATTGTTCTTAGGTTGATCCAAAGGCATTCGTTATGGCACCCTACAAAAAGGGGATTTCAATGTGCTTTCATAGAAAATCTTGCACAAGATCATCCACCTAGCTATGAATTTAGGAATGGTCTATGAATTCTCCTTTCTTATAAGGCCGCCTTGAGAAGGTTGTACAAAATAGTCCATAAATCGTTCACACAGTGTTTGTAACAGTTCATAATGGCATTTGTGACAGAAACATTACCATAATAGACTCTTGTTATAAATAGCACGTTGTGGAGTGGACCCCCTCCAATACAAGAGATAGGAGAGCCTAGGGTGTAAAAAATTGTAGCCAAGCACAACCTACAGGAGTAAACGTAACATCCCATATAGAATCAAGACCTTCCTCAGAAATGGAATCAGAGAATAGCTCCATAAATTAAACTGCTGAGCTGTGACCAAGCTACTGGATAGCTCAGTGGTTAACAAAAATGATTTTAATATGAGAAATTGGGGGAATTACTTCCCAGTGTGAGTGCATTCCCTGTATTGTTTCAGCCCTTATATATTCTATTTTTGAATGTCATGCAATCTACCCACACTACCTTCACCCTTGGTCTAAAATGCATTGGCCGTACTATCAGTGGGAAAGACACTTGTCAGGGACATGTCTGACTTTAACAAGAGTCATAAAAAAATGTGCATGTTTGAAGGATAGACAGGTAAAAATGTGCATATAAAAGTACATGACTGTGTATTTATTTTAATTCAAATTAATATTTTAAAATAGTAGTGGATGTACTTTGGTGTATCCTAGTGGTGATATGTGGTTATAGTACTCGTACTCGTACTCGTACTCGTCTTCATCCGCTTATCCGGGTCGCGGGGGCAGCAGCCTCAGCAGTGAAGCCCAGACTTCCCTCTCCCCAGCCACTTCCACCAG
>JAPQRP010049549.1:0-12880 GCA_037367295.1 Apogon hyalosoma | reverse complement strand
ATCAGGTGTGTTGGAAGAGGGATACATCTAAAACATGCAGGATAGTAGCTCTGGAGGACCAGGGTTGGGCACCCCTGCTAGATGAAACCAGGACTGATGGACGTCCATTTGCGTAAGTGAAGTGATGGGGTCAAAGGTTAAAGCCTGACATGTACGTGAAGTATTTACTACAGTTACACATCATGGCCCCACCGTCCCGTCATTCAACCTAATGCTCTATTTCGCAATGTCAGCAAATGCAAAAACAAACTA
Source organism: Apogon hyalosoma (assembly GCA_037367295.1). Classification (NCBI taxonomy): domain Eukaryota; kingdom Metazoa; phylum Chordata; class Actinopteri; order Kurtiformes; family Apogonidae; genus Apogon; species Apogon hyalosoma. The sequence continues at coordinate 12,628 of JAPQRP010049549.1, read as the reverse complement.
TTGGGATCCTCCCTCTTTTCCTGGACCTGCTCCAAACTCTGTTCATCCCCACCCTTTCACCAAGATTCTGGAAAGTCCATGCAGTAGTTTTTGCATGATCCTGCTGACAGGCAGACAGACAGACGTAACTTTTTTGCCAAAGTTGGTAGGATACAAATGAGCAACATTAAAACAGTACTGCAGCACAAGAACATCTGTACTTACACTTTGTGCAAGTGTCAACATGAGAGTCAAGTCGCCTGCCAGTGTGGTTCTGTAATATCAAGCTTCTTCTGCAGTTTCAATCCAATCCAATCCAGTCCAATCCAATCCAGTCCAATTCAATATAGTCCAGTCCAATCCAATCCGGTCCAGTCCAATCCAGTCCACTCCAGTCTAGTCCAGTCCAATCCAATGAAGTCCAGTCCAGTCCAGTCTAGCCCAGTCCAATTCAATCCAAACCAATCCAATCCAGACCAATCTAAACCAATCCAATCCAGTCTGGTCCAGTCCAGTTTATCTGCCAATTTCAATAAAAACAGAGATACACATTGCAAACACACTGAAAATATAATATCCAGTTGACACACACCATAATGGGGGAAAATTCATATGCGTAACGCTCAGTGTGGGTTAAAAGTGATGGCTCAGTACTTCAACATGTATGAACAGTGACTCCTTAAACGACCGACGAATGAATCTCAGAAGTTGTCATCTTTGAAATCTCAGTGGGAAATTTCCCTCATTATTCCCGTAAAGCTACCGGTTTCCAACAATCAGTCTTATCTCTCTTGTCCCCTCAGGACCCACATTTTCAGAAATATGTAATAAATTACCATGTTCACATTTGAACAGATTCTTCCACTTTTAAAGCAACATGGAATAAAACATACTTTAATAGGATGTCACAACATTAAACACAGATGTTGTCAACATCACTTCTAAAACTGACAAGTAAAATTAGCGACAAAATGCACCTTTCATGTCTTTTTCAGCTTTGTACAACTTTTATGTGATATTCATCTTATCCATTATTTTTGTCTTTTTTCATTTTTTTGTCTATTTTATTTTTTTATTTTTATTTTTTGTATTATGTGTCTTATTCTATCTCATACATAATTTTCCTCTTGTGCTGTCATTTACTTAGTTTTTCTTTTTTTTTCTTGTTGATAAACTCTTCATTCTTCTATTTTAACTGGGGGAATGGATTTATATTTCTAACTGGTATCATGTATTGTACTCTGCTAATTGGCAGCACAATAAAAAAAAAAAAAAATCTGCAATTTAATGGCTTTGTTTTTAAAGGTAACACAAAAAAACAAATCTACGACTGGAAAAGCAGTCGTAGAACAATATTGACCAGCACCAGCTTTAACCCATAAAGACCCAGTGCTGCTTTTGTGCCAGTTCCCTAATTAAATTTTCTCTATTTTTATTCTTTCCTAAGTGATTTATCATCATTTATTCTAATGTTATGTTCTGTATTTTGCATTTTTCAGTGAAAATCCAGTATTTTCCAATATTTAATTTACTGACCATGAAGCTGTTCATTAAAACTCAGATTAAAGATAAGCATTATTATATCCAAAACAGAGAAAACCAAAGAAAAAGAAACATTTTTCAGCAAAATATATCATTAACTGAACATAAAATAAGTGTCTTCATCCACTGTCATTGATCCAACTCCATGGGTTTTACTGGTGAATCAATGTTGTAGAAGATGATGCTGATTCCATGTTCACTGCGGAGCCTCTGAGCGTCCAAATGGGTCATATCTGATGACCATGAAAAGACGACAAACTGTATTTTACACCAATTATTTAGACGGACTTGTAGGATTAGTAGTTCAGAGGATATTAATTTTAGCCTAGTAGATGGTTTCGGTCATGGCTCATTGGGTCTTAATGGGTTAAAATGTGAATTTTATTTCCCCAAGAAAAACTTTCAGTTTTGATTAACATACATCCATTGACTGGCAAAAAAAACCAAAAAACAAAAAATAACTTCCACTGGACAATTACTACAGTGATTCATAAGACAAATTCATTCTTTTTCATTTCTTAAATAGCCATCAATATGATAGACAGCATGACTAATGGACTGTGTTTCAATGGAAAAAAGGTAATGTGGTCTGATGAGGTCAGACTGACCCTGTTTCAGAGTGATGGACACATTAAGATGAGAAGAGAGGCGGATGAAGTGATTACCCATCACACCTAGTGCCTACAGTACAAGTCTGTGGAGGCAGTGTTATGATCTGGGGTCAGTTCAGTAATAGTATATGTCCAAAAATGACAGACGTAAATATTGTCACATTGCATAAAGTTATTGAAACGACACCACAATGAATGCACATCATAATCAAAGCTAAAGGCAATATTCTGTGCACCTTCAGTTTATTTATTTAGATTTTTGTTCTCGCAAATGATATTTTTAAATTCTCTTTATACATGGATTGCCTGTAGCTCTTTGATTGATGTCAGACTATAAATCTGTAGAACGTTGGTCGAAAGGGCCCTTTAGGAATTTTTGCCTTGGGCCCCAACAGACCAAAGTATCAGGTTAAGTGTTGACAGTGATTTACCTTTGCATCACACAGACACTTGAACGCTCCCTCATGTGTCTCGAAGCAGAACCGTTTTCAAAAAGACCTTACAGCAATAACATTTCAACAGCAACATTTTGGCATATTTTAACGAATTATTAAAATAAATTTACTAAATCAACAACTAAACAGAGGTCAAAACTGTGAAGTCATCCTCTGTGATATCAGCGCCAAAGTATGATAATAAATCAGGAGTAAAACCAACACAGAGTCAGAAGTTGCTGTACAACTGAACAACTTGAAAACATGCTGCGTGAGTTGATAGCTCTGTTCCTGCCAACATTCAAAGGTGTTGTCACAACTCTCCTAAATCATCAGCGCTTTCCAGACAGATGTTATCTATCTGAGCCATGGTTCATGACAGAGGGTAAAATGCTGATATTTTCTACAGTTTGAGTAAAACAGCACATGGATGATCATTCTCAAATGTAATGTGTACCATATATCAGATAAAAATAAAGAGTAAAAGGTAAAGGTAGGATGTACTGGTGTTCGGTTACCAGTGTTATACTACCCCCTAGTGGAAATATTTAGCAAAAATGTGAAAAATAATACATTCACATTCCCTAAGGTTGATATTTTTCTCCCTCTGAGCTCTATACAGATCCATCAGTGTCACGTGTCAGTGTGAAGGTTTGTGTTACACATGCGTAACACATTTCTCTGCGCTGTCATGCTAATCAACATATCAGTTTGTGCAAAAAAAAACAAAACACAAAACACACTCCAAACATTTACTTTAGCATATTTCAGGCTGTGACTTGGTTTTCTTAAATATCCTGTGAAAGTGAACCTGATGGTTGGCAGGTGACAACAAATGCATTTAATAAACCAATCACTGCCCACAACATCTACCAGGTGAACCATTCCATAATTCGGGATTGGACTTGTTTTTGTCATTTTTCATACACCAATTAGTTACTGCTGTGGATCTACTTTAACCTCTTATCGCTGTGTCTTCATACGTCTTTCACCAGTCAGATGTATAATGTTTGCAGACTGCTCAGACTGCAGCTGCTACCAGAATAGTTCACTCCAATAAATCTCCTCATCCACCTAAAAAAAACATCTGTGGGAGTGGCCTGGACACAGTTCAACAGAAACTGTTGAGCCTACTTGATTACTGAAGCATGATGAGTACTTTTTGTCTAACAATGTGTAACTTGGCAAGGCCATCAGGATGTTCATGTTCAAAGTGAATAGAAATGTGTTGCACAATGACACTGCATGTCTATGCCAGCAAAGGCTATATTATGTGTGTGTGTGTGTGTGTGTGTGTGTGTGTGTGTGTGTGTGTGTGTGTGTGCGTGCGCGCAAATTTGATGTAATGGGAACAAACTATGCTGCACATATTTGATGTTTTTGACCAGGATGAGGCTTTCCCACAAGAAATAGTTCTGTGCAAACATTTTGGGCCACCTTGCTTTGTTGATTTTGCAGGGTTGTAATGAGCTACATGTTTACTTCTGAATCTCTGAATAGGTAAAGTCAGTATGTGTATATGTCAGTATATAAGTATATAAATAATAAGTATATAATAATAATAATGATAAGTATATAAGTTAGTATATGTGTGTCAGTGTGGTGCTCATTCCCATGACAAAAAATAACCTTTACAAAAAGAAAAACACCTGATATGATGAATAAAACCTGGAGTAAAAGATCAGAAAAGGAATGCAGTACATTATTTGCTTTTGTAATAAATTTATCAAACTGTAAAGAGACTTTATGGACACCCTGTACATTATTAGTAGTAGTAGTAGTAGTAGTATTAGTATTAGTATTATTATATTCCACATTATGATCCATAGACAAAACAAAAATATCCAGTTTTATTCATTGGATACTGGTCAGTTTTGGTCATGAGGTTATTTTGAACACTATTAGGAATGTATTATGAGTCTGGACCATGTGTAGGTGACGCTGTAATGTCAAAGACAGGTGTGTAAGTGGAGGGAGAATTGAAGGACAGCAGGAAGAAGCATATGAGAGGAGAAAAAAGGCAGACTGAATGAAATTTACTTCCATTCAAAAAAATAAAAGTATTTTATTTGTATGTCAATGGAAAAAACCAAAACAATAATACTGTTATCATTAAAAAGATTACTTCCACCTTTTCTCATCAATCTCGCTCAAAATCTTAACTTTTTTTGTCAGCCAAATATTAATTTGCACAAATAGGCCTATTGTATTTTTAGGTTTTGTGGCACTGAAATGGCGAGGCCCAAATTTTTCACAGGGCCCCATATCACCTCAATAACTAATTAACCCATAAAGACCCAGAGCTACTTTTGTGGCAGTTCCCAAATAATTCTCCTCTAGATTTAAACTTTCTTAAATGACTTATCGCTATTTATTCTAATATCATCCTCTGTATTTTGTGTTTTTTCCAGTGAAAATCATCCATTTTTCTGTGTTTAACTTACTGATCATGTAGCTATTCATAGAAGGTCAGATTAAAGTTGAGGGATATTGGTAAAAGAACAAAGAAAACTGAAAAAAATGTGACTGTTTAAGAAAAGATAAATAACTCAACATAAACCCAGTGTCTCCATCCACTGTCATTGATCCAACGTCATGGGTTTTACTGGTGAATCAGTTGTAGAAGATGACAGTGTTTCCACGTTCACTGAAGAGCCTCTGAATGGGTCATATCTGATGACCATGAAAAGACGAAAAACTGTATTTTACACAAATTATTTACATGTACTGGTAGGTTTAGTGAGTCAGAAGTTATGGAACATTTTAGACCAGTAGTTGATTTTGGCTGCCGGTGTAATGGGTGGTTGTAGAACGGAGGACCCAGACACAACACACTGGGGTGAAAGTCACAAATGCCCTTTATTTTGACTTCACTGACTTCTTTTGACTTCACGGATTCAGACACAGGACCCTTGACACAGATCAGACAGGAACACAGGCTGGGAGCTGAACTCAGGCAAACAGAAAGCAGATCTCTCATCCTTCAGGAGGGTGGTCGGGTTTCTGGGGTAGAGGCGAGGAGGTGTTGTCAGAATGGGGTTTGGACCAGGAAAACAAGTACGAAAGAACGCTGGAAAGTCAGGCAATGAAGCAAGAACAATGTGCAAACGAGTAGCTGAGCCAGAGCTGCTTATTTTCTCTGTTTTCTTTTTTCTTTGCTCAATTTTCTCAGAATTCTAACTTTTCCCCCAGCATTCTGACTTTTTCCTCATAATAATAATAATAATAATAATAATAATAATAATAAATATTGGATTTTTAAATGTTTTTGTTTTTTTTTCCAGTGGCCCTAATCCTCTTCTATACTAACTGGACTTTTTCACTGTTATTACTGAACTGGGCTGAATGTGGCCCCTGAACTAAAGTGACTTTGACACCCCTGCCTTAGACCCATGTTTGGTCCGGTGGGACCTGCTCTTCTGCGTGTGTAAAGTATGTTTGAGACGTTTGTGAACGCAGAAGTAGGCGTACAGGCTGCGGTTAGTGTGACTGATGAGGACTGGACCGCCCCTTGTCCACTCTGGATTTGACAGGAAACATCAGCGTGTCCAGAGACGAACCAGGAATTAGACCCCACCATTCGGAAAGCCGCACGTTTAATCCCATCGCTGTTTTTCTATTGGATTGATATGTCTGATCATAAACGGATGCAGGAGTCTGTTCAGCCTTCTGGGTTGGTCAAGTTCCTTTCCGCTGTTTTTTACGCCGTCAGCTCTTTCCTTATCACGGTGGTGAATAAAACGGTGCTGACTACTTTCAGGTGGGTGACGCACACTGACGCAACTTTTATTATAAGGTCAAAAATATCCACGCTGTGAGGCTCAGATTATGACGCGGAACCTGTTGGCTTTGCAGGTTCCCTTCTTACATGTGTCTAGGACTCGGTCAGGTGAGTTTACTTTCACTTTTACCCCTTCGTCACTCAAACTTATACTCACGTTTTAATTCGTAGAGGGGTGTCAAACGTAAGGCCCGCGGACCAAAACTGGACCGCCAAAGGTTGAAACCAGGCCAAGTACAAAAATGACACTGAAGATATTAACAGTTAAAGGTGACAAACTCATTTTAGCTCCAAACTTCGAATCTCCAAAATTTTAACAATATTATGCCTGTAATAAAATCTTGTGTATTTGTAGATCCATTGTGATCAGTAATAGACCTTTTTCACAACTTTTGTGTTTTTGACCGAAAATACGCAATCGTTGCAGAATTCTACTTTCTGACTTAACAGGGCGACTGTGGCATAAGTGAAGAACAGTAGTTTTTTGTTATTGTTGTTGTTTTTTTGCGTTCCAGGTTGCTCTAGTGATGCCGAAAAGCAGCTGTATCTGCCTTTTCATTCTTTTCCCGTGGACAGTGAGGTTAGGCAGAAATTAATTCAGGTGGATTCAGGGGGGATGAGGGACCAAAGTGTGTGTTTAAAAAGTGTAGTACATGTTATTCCCTCCAAGCACAGGCACACACAAATGGCTTTTTGTAATGGGTTTATTCACGGCTTGTCCTTCAAATCCACTGTGAAAAATAAACTATATATATAGATATGACAAAATACAGTAAACACACACAGTAAGCAACTGTAAAATGATAATGTGCACATTATAGTCATAATATAAAATTCTCTGTACAAACATAAAACAGATATACAACATAAATGACCTCGTTGGCTGCGTGCAACTGAAGAAGGAATTAAACTTAACTTCCATCGGTGCCGAGTCCATGGTAGCTGCTGCAGCAAAGCTATAGTGAGTTACATGACAGCAGCCCAACGGAACTTCAACTTGCTTCAAAATAAAGCATTTCAAAATAAAACTAAAAATAAAACATTGTTTCTACATCAGACATGGTTATGTTTGCAGTAGACATTTCACATCCAAAGATCATATGCTGGGAATCACTGTTCGCCGCCTGAAACCTGGGGCCGTCCTAGCCTTTTGTCATGGAACAGCTTCATTTCTGTTCAGAAAAGTACATAAACACAAACGTTACCTGAAAAAAAAGGTTAACTGATGATAGCATTGGGCTAACATTACTGTCACTACATAGAAGACGTCCATTTGGACAACCCTAAACGGAACAAATTGATGCCATAATGCTTCATTCAAAGCAGACTACGATGCTTTAGTAAGGTCGAAGTTAACATTAGACATAAATTATGTCTAAGTAAACATGTTAATGACTTGTCATTTTAGTCAGCAGTTCAGTAATAGCATGATCGCTTTCTATTTACCTTGATATTTATGGACAAATTCCTCCTGGAAAGATTTGTACCCTTTATTGATTTTGTTCTTTTTGGTTAAGGAGTTTTCTTCAGTGAGCCATACAACATCAGCAAATTGTGTACACTCTCTTTTCCATTTTGTCTCACTGTGTTGACACAGGAAATCCTTTTCTGCAACAATCACGTATTCCTGGCAACTGTGAAAAAGGTCTATTGTTGTACAGTTGATCCATTGAGGCATAATATTATTAAAATTGCCCTTATTTTTCTTAAGAAATTTCAGGATGTTCAGATTATTCACATTTTTTTGTGAAAGGATAGTTTTGTAAATGTAAGAATTTTCATAATGTAAGGTTTTTTTGGGGGTGGGGTTGCACTAAAACAATGAGAAAATTTGGAGTTCTCGTTATTTATAGGCTATTATATTACTGGTCCAGCCCAGTGGAGATTAAACTGGGCTGTATGTGGCCCCTGAACTAAAATACATTACAGCTTATTTTAGTTCAGAGGCCACATTCAGCCTAGTTTGATCTCAGCTGGGCCGGACCAGTAAAACAGAAGCATAATAGTTTTAAATAATGACAACTCCAAACTTTTCTCTTTGTTTTAGTGCATAAAAATAACATTAAATTATGAAAATATTTACATTTACAAACTATCCACACAAAAAGGACATGAATAGCCTGAAAAAAACTGAAATTTATTTGAAAAATATATGCAATTTTAACAATATCATGCCTAAACTTATCATTTATACATGTGCATTAGGATTAAGATTTACAAAGGCACAAAACATTTAGCAACAGGCAGAATATTGTTAAAACTGAATTTAATTTGCTTTAGACATTTCAGGTTGTTCACATTTGTTCAGGTTATTCACATTTTATCATTAAATGATAGTTTGTAAATGTAAATATTTTGATAATTTAATGTTATTTTTGCTCTAAAACAAAAAATATATAAAGTTGTCATTATTTATAGGCATAATAAAAAAAATGTTTCACATTAAACCAAGAAAAATATTTAGAGTAATTATTTATAGGTTATTATGCTCTTATTTTATGTACAAACCTGTCTCACGGGCCGTATTGGAACCGTCGGTGGGCCGGTTTTGGTCCACAGGCCTCATGTTTGACACGTGTGTTACACTGTTGTCTTTCCAGATGATCACCACCATTGTCGTCCTCTATGTTGCCAAAGTGAGCAAAACTATCGAGTTCCAAGACTATGACAGAGGTGTTCTCTTAAAAGTAAGCATGTGTCATAGTTAAGAAGTTATTAGTCTTTATTGTTTGCCTTCATGTGAGTGTTTAATTGTTGACACATTTACTTTCTTGTCAGATTTTTCCTCTTCCCTTGCTGTATGTGGGGAACCATTTAACAGGACTGGCAAGCACCAAAAAGCTCAGGTAAACGCTAATGGTCTTTTTTTTTTTATTTATCACAAAAAAAAAAAAAAAACTGAATGAGCTTCTGGCACAAATGACAGAAGATGTAATCCGGTTCAAAACTTTTAATGAAAGAAAAAAGTCACATGTAGAAAAATTGTATGATCTCAAGCTCAGTAAGCTCTCTGTCTGGATGTGCTGTGCTGAGAAGTCACATGACCCACTGTCCATCTGTGAAGGAGCATTAAAGGGGTCATATTTTGCTAAATCCACTTTGGTTCATTTATTCGTGTATTTGGACCCTAATAGTTCATACAGTTTGAATTTGAACCCTTCAGGAGCTGCAAAGCTATATTTATATTAATTTCAGCAAAAATTGAGTGGATTTCTACAACCTGTTTTAATTCCTGCTTAATTTGTTATGTTTATAACTAGTTATGTCACAACATTTGCACGTATAAGGTCAAGACTTCTGATGAACATTTCTCTGAGTTCGACATAACGGTTTGTCAGCAGCTGCAGTTGTAGCCCATACTGAAAATATGTCCAAACTTCGAGCTGATTACCTAAAATGTTCAGTTGTTGGTTGAATGGGACAGAGCAGCACAGCCAACAACCTGGAGGGGGCGGGGCCTGAAGTGGCTCATATGCATTTAAAGGGCCAGCGCTCAAAATGACCTTTCTGGTGTCATTACTCAGAAATAGGGTTGAAGATGGACCTGTGGAGTTGAATTAATGAAGGATTCAGACACAAACATAGCATTTAGAGTTTATGTAGACCACAGGGAAATGTTTAAAACAAAATATCACTCCTTTAAGTAATACTACTGTAAATCGGGCATTTTTAAGTTCACACAAATGAACTTCAAATGTACTGTCTGACATAAACTTTAAACAAATAATGAATTTCTACTGTTATCCAAAATAAACTTGTAAATATTCATTCTTGCTTATCATATTTTGGCTCTTAGATACACAGTAAAGTCAAGAGGAGGGCTGGCTGATATGATAAAAATGTTATTAGTACCCCCACTTGTCATAATAAATGTCAAATCATTGTTTCCTCATAGTTAAGCGGTTGATTTTTGAAAGTTGAAGAAACCATGTAGTTATGAGTGGTTATAAAGTGCGGGGTTCGTACACAATTTTCAACATCAAATTCAAGCACTTTTAAGGGTCATATTACATTTTTTCCAGCACAGCCCCTCATCACGGGGGTCAAACACATATCTACAGGAATACATATACTCCTGATCATTGTTTTTCCACTTTTTATCACAATGATGTATGTTGTATTATACTATAAAAATCTAAAATTATGTTTCATAAAAGCAAAAAGTTTAGAAACTAAAGGCGAACACAAAGTTTTATTCAAAAAAAGGGAAGCCACTTGTTATTCTTCAGTCACACTCGAACCGAGCCAAAAAGTAAGATAAAAATGCACCTGGAGTCGACCTGAGAGCACCCACTAATTTTCTTTTTAGACATAAAGTTTTATTTTTCAAAATGTATCCCTTCTCTTTATGTAGCTTAGGCTATAATAGCAAGCACTTTCAGGCACTTAAACTAAAATTCAAGCACTTTTCAGACCTTGAAAACACAACAATGAAATTCAAGCACTTTCAAGGATTTCAAGCATCCGTATGAACGTTGAAATTATTAGTAAAAGATGTAAGATAATGATAAAGCCAACATGAAAGACAACAGAGTATAAAAGATGCAATAAGACAAAAAAAACCCAGAAAAATAAAACAAGATGATAATGACATTAAAAACACATAAAAATTTAATGAACTTAAAAGATGAAACAAAACAAAAATTATGTAAAAACTGAAACCAGATGAAAACAACGAAAAAGATAAAACTAAACTAAACTGAGCTAAAAGATGACATGAAAATTACACAGAAGATACAACATGAAAATGATAAAATAAGATGAAAAGGATATAAATGACCGAACAGGATGCAAATGCCACAAGATGAAAGCAACAAAAAAGCAATAAGACAACAACTGCATAATATTGAAACAATACAGACACAACAAAAAGACAAGACAAAGCAAAAAGTACATAAAAGACAGAACAACATGAAGAATACAGAGAAGATGCAACAAGTCGACGATGATGTAAAAGATGAAACGAGATGAAAACAATGTAAAAGATACAAAACAAAAACCACGCGAAAGACACGAACAGATGAAAATGAGCTATAAGGCGGTCATGACTCATCTTTATGATCAGAACAGGACAAATAACAAACAGCACGACGTTTCACAAATCTAGTGTAGATTATTCACGGCAGTTTGAATGATGAGATGTTTGAGTGAAATTAAAACAACAAAACATTGTCTTTTCCAGCTTACCCATGTTCACAGTGTTAAGGAAGTTCACAATACTGATGACAATGATTTTAGAAATATATATACTGAGGTAAGTGTCATTTTAATTTCAAAGTGGTTATTGACGCAGTACTGCGGTGCCAAATATCGGTTTGTTTATTACCACAGAGCCAATCAGCGCCCTCGTTATATCATGTCGAGACTCTTAACTCACATCCCGACAAAGTACCAAGGCAATCATATAGCGAATAGGTCAACCTGAGACACAACTTGGTAATGTATTGGAGTGCAACGCAGAAGACGGGTTCATTTCCCGGTCGGAGTAGCATTTCTTTTTTTTTTTTTCTAAATATTTTCAAACGGGGGAACAACGTTCGGAGTGCAGAATTCCACAGGACCACAGCACTGAAATGACACAGAACTGAGACGTCACACAGCACACTGCCACATCTAACATGTAGCTCCGCCCACCTTCTCCAGCCTCCAGAGCAAGATCACCATAAAACAACATACAGAGTATTACAACAATAATTCCTATCCTGCACTATATATTATCACTAATTGGTCATTTCTTCCATCAATTGCCACAGTACTGTGGTAGCAAAATGCACAAAAGAACACACTGAAGTATACGCCATGTATCACCACAGTACTGTGGCAACAAGAGGATAATGAGTAAAAAAAAAACAAAAAAAAAAAACGAGGCGAATGAGTTCATGGAACAGTATCCCTGATTGGCTCTGGTACAAATGCTAACATTTGATTGGCTCTGTGGAAATAGACATGATACTGTTGTAATAAAGCCTTCTTAGAATTTATCCGGATGTATTGTCTGTTATAAGATTTAGATAATGTATGAGATAGGAGTTAGTAGAAGATATACTTGTATAGAAGAGGAACCTATTAAGAATTTGAACTTATAATGTGTTGTAGTTTAATTACCCCGCCCCCCGGAGGGGGAGGGCGAGGGTATTGTTTTTGGTTTGTTTATTTTTTGTCTGTTAGTTTGTTTGTCAGCAACTTTACATAAAAACTACTGGACAATTTCCATGAAATTTTCAGGAAAGGTGCGAGGTGGTCCAGAATAGATCCCATTAAATTTTGGTGAATGTAGGTCA
>JAPQRP010049548.1:0-12881 GCA_037367295.1 Apogon hyalosoma | reverse complement strand
ATCTGACAGATAAACAGTACCACAGTGCTTCAGTTTCAGCTTCACAGTTTGTCATGTCTTTTATGGATTGTGATTGTCTGTGCCAACTCACCATATAATTTTTATTAGTAATTTTTTTTCTTCAATTGTTAGAAATTTCAGGTGACCCCACTGCCGTAATCCAAGATAGGAGAAAAATGCAAAAGTTATTGGTTTCCTTGCCAGGAAAGATAAACAGGATTTGTTTGTGAAGCGCAAACCCAATTTAAGTTTCAGTGTTTGAACTAGGTTACAATGCAAACATCATTTTGCCAATATATAATCAGTACTTGTAAAGCACATCAACTACACTTCCTTTATAGCATTAAAGCATATATATATATATATATATATATATATATACATACATTAAGTTACAAGGTTTATACATCTCAGTAGTGATAGTCATCTCCTTGTTGTGGTGCTCCACCACTGATAAATTCAGCTGGAACACTCCATTAGGCTAAAATGCATGGAGGTGAGATCTTTCACCTTTTCTGTTACATTTCATTTGATTCCACTTCATTTTGGTTGAAGTTAGTCTTCCTAACCATGCAGGAAGTCCACAATGCCTTATCCATATCAAAATGTGTGGTGTATACAGTAAGAGATGGCAGTGATCAAAGTTTGAAGAGACGTGCCCAGCTGCTCCAGGGCTGTCTGAATATGTAACACACAGTGATGACGGCTGCTTAACGATACAGGCTCTAAACGAGTGATATGTCGGACTGAGGTTAGCACCGCCCTCCGGCTCTCTGAGCTAACGCCGCTCTGCCCATCCCACCATAATGTCTGTAGGAGAACTGCTAGGCTAATGCAACCCGCTGCAACTGGCAAACCACTGCGAACAAAAACACTAATTACGCGACAAAGACGACGTAGCAGTGACCACTAAATGCTACCGTAAATATGTTTACTCCTCTTGCTCTCTAAACCGCGGTGAAAACTTAGCTTTAGCCGCCAAAACACCCGCGTTCTACGTCTTCCGCTGGGCAACAATATTATCCACCGCCGAAACTGTTAGCACGCCTAGCTAGCGCTGACTAGCTAACCGATGCTAACGAATGCGGCAAGCCGTGTCTTAGTGCAGGTCAGGGTTAAAAACAGAGAAAACAACTCAAAAAGGAGTTCATCACGAGTCAACTATTCCACTGTTCGCGTTAAGGCTCCAGGCTAGCTAACGCACAGGAACGCACCTCGTCAACGGTCCGCCGGGGCAGATGCAGCATCCCCAGCAGGAGTTTCAGCTTCACCGGCGGCGACAAACTCGAAAAGCACAGCCGTATGTTGTCGATTACTGAAACGGTAAGGAGAGAAGCGATACTCGGAGGCGTCCAGAGCTCGTCCGTAGATCCTAGTTTGTTGTGAAGCCACAGGCCGGTGTCGCTGTCCTTCATCGACGCCATCTTGGAAAAAGAAGTGTTTTGAGTTCGGGCATTTTAACAGGCTACCTAAGAAAACAGCAGCAAGGACCCCGCCCACACTGGGAGAGCGCAGCCGAGCACTTGAACGCACCTTTACAACTGTTGTTTTTTTTTCCTTTAACTTTTAGTAACAATTCTTAACATACAGTCTAAACAAAAACATAATAAAAAAATACATTCACTTGACACGTATTTAAGTCAAAACTATGAAAAGATGAGCCAAGAACAAAAGATAAACAAAGAAAATAATAAAACAACTCCCCATTACATTTAAACTCATATCATTTCATTGTTTTGATTAATTTATTGTTTTTCTTTTTCAAATTTCCAATGGCGTTCCAATAATTTTTGAGATCTGCTATTCTAAATTTGTAGACAGAGGGTATATTGTTTTTGGCCAAATCCTTTTGTGTAAGTAGTATTTTGATAAAATAACAATTAGATTAATCATGTATTTTTCATTAGCCGATACATTTGATTTAGTGACTATAAGAAGAATTTTAAATTTTCTTAGTAAGACTTTTTTTTTTTTTTTAATCTTTTGGGAAATATATTTTTGTAAGTGAAACCAAAAGGAAGTAACATGAAAACAATCAACAAATACATGTTCAATAGTTTCACCCTCACGGCCACAGAATGTACAAATATTGCTAAAATTGGGGGGAAAAGTACAGATATTTGCTGTCGAAGGGTAATATCTGTGCACAATTTGGAAGCACCTTTACAACTATTACTGACATTTTCTAGGTTCATACTCTGGTGCCGAATTCTGTTCCCTGCTGAAAACTGCACCCCCAGCTGCAAGTGATGTTGTTTTCAGCAGTATCTGTTTTGTTATATATTTTGTGTGTTATGTATCGAAGATTTAACTTGAGAAAGTTTTATATACCTTACAGTTTGCACATTATTTAATATTAAACAAATAATAAACATAACTGCAACATCAATATTATTAAATTCCTTAACTGGTGTTAAGACATTGAATAACTCAGTTAATTTCATCCCCTACAGTCAGAAAGGAGAACAAATTGTGACGGTGAATTTGGTGCAGATTGTTCTCTTCATGGCTGATTTAGGAAGGGGAACAGTTTTTGGGAGGGAGTAGAATTCAGCACAACACATACATTCAATTTGTATTGTTTTTGTAATCTAAGTTTTTTTTTTAATATGCTTTTTTGAATGAATGAATTTATTTTGGTTTGTACGTCAATCATTTCACTTAGTACAATAATTATAATAAACATAAAAAACAAAAAAGGAATAGGCTAGAAGCAAAAGCTTATTTTTTGCTTATCTTTTTCACCTGATACGATGCTTACATTAAATTGAGTACAGCATCGAGCATTCACATCATAAACCATCTCAATATTCCTAAATGATTTTAAACTTAAGACTTAAATTTAAAACTTTTTACAATATAGATTGAAATATTAAATTTAATTTCAGAATTTTGTTTTTAGTGTAGGGTTTTTAAGAAGAAACTACTAACCTCACTACTAATTTGAACTCCAAAACCACAAATGCATGAATTTGTGTTCAGTAATATTCAGTTAGAAGCAACATTGAAAACCAGGTGATAGATAATATGACTAATATAATATGTAATAATAAAGTAATAATATATAATATGACTGTGACCAAACTCCTTTGTGGAATGCAATAAAAATTATATTTTTCATGTTTGAATGTTATGTATACAGGCCTTTTCCATTTTTTTAATGATCCAACTTTTTTTATTTGTGTGTATCATTTATTTATCTATTGTCCCTTGTATTATATCATTATATCATGATGTGTTTAATCATGCTTTTTACAGGTTTTAAATTGGCATTTTAGTGCTTTTTTTTTTAGTGATATCTGATGACTTATTTATTTTAGTCTGTTTTTTTCTTTATTTCTCGTCTGTTTTAACCATGATCAGCGAGCTGCTGGGAGTACCTGTCCATGTCTTTAGTCTGTGCTGTTTTTAATCTGTCCCCTGTATGTGTCCTGTGGTTTTAATGTTTTTTATGTTTGAGATGCCCTTTCCAGACTGCGGAACAAATCTACCTATGGGTATTAATAGTCACCTTGAACCTTGTGTGTTTTCATTTGGCTGTTTCAACTTTCCACTCCTATTTTGCTAATTTAAGTTAATAAATTGAAAAAAAAAAAATCTGTCGTGAGGTGTGATATTGTTTATACCAGGATCTCCTCTTTTTCGTATATGTCATAAATTAAAAAATAGATTTTAATTTGTAAATCAAAAGTAATTAGCTCTTATATTTAGTTCTATTTATGAACATACTACAGCTTTCTCAGACTTGAAAATTAAGTCATACATGAGACTGAAATTACACAAATGAAAATATATAGTGATTTTATGGAAGTTGTATAGTCACATGTCTGTCAGGGTATTTCTTAGAATGCAAACATTCAGTATGTGGATTCCATGAATATGTTGATATTCAACTTATAGTACCAGTATATGCATGTACAGTGCATTATGTGTAGACATTGAGTAGATCATGCACAAAGTGAAGGTCTACTTTGTGTCTGTGTCTAAGACCCTGAGCAAAGCAATAATGTGTTAAGATCAACCTCAGCGCTCTAAAGCAAGCTGGTTTGAGCTGGTTTTCTGAGGAGTAAAAAAATAATATTTGCACAGTCTGAGACAATACACAGTCTTCTCATGGTTTATCACTCAAACAATCTCAACCAACACATAATTCTGTATAGGGAGGAAAATTCTCATAACAGATCGTCCCCCGTCCCCAATTTTCATGATGGATTTTGCTGTGAAATGACGCGCAATGACATCAATTCACATTTGTAAAAAGAAGTTACACATACCTCTTCACTCCATGTAATTTCTACACAATAAGATACCACCATAGCAAAGTAGATTGACAACAGGTAAAAGAAGATAAATGGATTAAAAATCAGCTGATGTTATGACAGAAGGACACAGGAACCCTCTATCCAGAGCCACTGGGACATAACACAGCTTAACAAAATGATCCTAACGCTGGGTCAGACGAACAAACATACATTGAAGGACCAAGAGAGTAGGATGGAAACTGAAGTGGGGGAAACGGAGTATAAAAGCAAAAATGTTTTTTTTCTGATTTATTAGAATTGTATCAATTATTTTGAACACTCTTGGCCTTCTCCAAACTTCTTGGCCTTTATGCACATGTTGGTATTGTAATATATGCATGTAAGTCTTAAATCCTACTATACTAATAACACAGAAAGATTAATAGAATAAAATACCATTAATACACGCTGAAACTAATGGGTTAAAGAGCATGTCTGCTCCCATATGTTATATATAATAATAACGTTATACCCAGCCATGGGTTGTTATAAACCATTATGTTGTGTAATTAGATTGAAGGGGAATTTTACTTTTTTTTTTTTTTTTTTTTTTTACATGTATAGTTTTCTGGAGTAGAATTGTACAATCTACTTCCTGTACAGTGTGACAGGGTTGAGAGATTTTTTTTTTCCTCCATTAAATCTTTATTCAGTGAAGAAGAGTATACAAACAATGTATACAAATACTACCAGAAAATAATAAGTTTGCCAGGGGGAAGGTTTGTACAATTATTATAATACAATGTCTAAATCAGAGCAAATATTGATGGTTTTTATAGCCTTTTTGTTTCCAGATTTATTTAAAAACTTTAAAGTTCAACATCTTTCAAAAAATACATATTTGGTTTTGTGTACAGAACTTACATTTGTGAATGAACAATTTTGCAAGTAAGAGAAATAAATTAATTATTAAAAAGTGTTTTTTTTTCCTTTTTGGGGTATCTGTAAAAACAAAATAGTACATTTTTCCATGTTATGACAGTGTCTCTGAAAACATGGTCAATAATAAATCTGCTGAAGTCCTTCCACAGTTTCTTGGTGTATGAAGAATGCCAGATGAGGTGCAGCACCGTCTCTGGATGGTCCTGGGTTGACAGATGGGATCCAGACTTTTCAGGATTATTTTATTTGGAATTTTGAGTTTAATAAAGACACTACCTCCATTTAAAAGTTGAGGAAAACAAAGGGTGAGTAGAATCAGCAAAAAGTCCACTGATTAAGCGACAAATTTATAGCAACAGGAAAAGCTTTAGTTACAGATTTAATGAACATTTTAAGTTCCTGTTGGAATAAAAATGGAGAGCAGCAAAAGATGATGATCCTCGATTTCTCGTTGAACCTTTCTACCACATGCAAATTTAGTTTTTAAGTTCTGTCGTCAGGGGGAGTCGTTAGTCAAGTTTCATTATGAATTGAGCTGATTTTTTTTCTTCTTGCATATCATTGTCTTTCTGACACTGCAGGTGTGAATTTGATACACAGGAAGGAGCATTTGTTGCAAAGGATCCTCAGACAAATTATTTCTTTCATGTGTCAACAAATATTTTTGCACTTTCTTCACAATAAAATATATGTACAGCAGGGTAAGAATAAGATTTTATTATTATTATTATTATTATTTTATCCGGCTTTTATTTTCAGTTTTATAACCGGAAGCCTTTATTGTGGTCCCTCAAGCGAAGGATGAGGCACACGCATGCGCACTCAGTAGAGCCATAAACAATCCTAGGTGGGCATCTTGCGCTGATCTGGTTCTGCAAAACACATCGGCCGATTGTAGGTAGGTGAACCTGTACTTTTGTCAATAAACAGTGATTTTTCCCATAAATGTCATATGTTTTTTTTTTTTTTTAATACAAAGAGAAAAATACACGGATGAAAAGCGAGACTGTGCTAAACAAAGCCTGTCAGGGTTTGTGATTCCATTGACTGTCGGCCGTGTAGGACGTGATATTTCCTTGTGGGATTTAAATACACGTGCTAATTTTAGTCTCCATCTCAAAGGCAGCTAATTGATCGCGTCGCCATGGCATCCAGTGGATTTGTGCAGGCTGCGGTGCTGCTGCTGGCCCTCCAGCTCCTGTGTCTGGGTGCAGCTGATGCGGATCAGGAGACTGGGACTGTGATCCCCGCTGAGAGTAAGTGCATCATAGGCTGAGACGTGGATTTCACCAGCCGGTTCTGTTCCATGTTTGTTTGGTCTGTGTCTGCAGAGCTCACACAGTCCAGTGAGAGCAGGTCCCATCAGGGGAGCCTCAGTGGAAATAGTAGGTCATCCTCCTTACATCCACTGTGGAGCAGATGAGAGCAGCAGGCCTGCACTGAGGGATGAGCTGCTGCAACGAGGTCACATAAGAATAGGAGCTTCTTAAGGGTTGATGATGATTTCTTTTATTGCCCTATTTGTTCCCAGGTCGCCCATGCGTGGACTGTCATGCATTTGAGTTTATGCAGAGAGCGCTGCAAGACTTAAAGAAGACCGCTTTTAACCTGGACGCCAGGGTAAGTCCTGTTCGGTTCTAATGTGGCACTGAGGGTCATCACACTGTGTGTTCTTCTGAACATCAGCAGTGTTGCACTCAGAGCCGTTGCTTGACACTGTCGGGCCCTCGGCAAGAAGGGATCATTAGGGCCTTATGGGTGACTGAGGCCTTTGGGAATCCCACCCTGAACCCCAAACAAATAGGCATGAACCGTGGTGATTATATAGGCAACTGCTTTATTCATTTAAGTAAATAATGGGCAAGTAAAGACAGACTTTAGCTGTTATACCAGATTTTACATCAAAGATGAAATTTTGATGTAACTGGCTCAGCAGGCAGCAGCAATAGATACAAACAGGCACTAAATATACAGGATAATATATACAAGATGGAATAAATATGCCTATAAAACTATAGAACAAGGGGGGTACATTTCTTATGGGGCCACATGAGAAACTTTGACAGTTGACCAATCCACCTGCAGCTCTGCTCAATATATATCTATAAAAACAGTAAATGAAACAATACAATGACGCAATGAAAATGTGGAGCATAGAATACAACTATTTAATCAGTATTCAGCTTTGTTTGTTTGTGTATCTCAGTTTTTGGTTTTTTTTTTACCTCAGACTTCAGTGAAGAAACACTTAGAAGTCCGTGTCTTGTTAAAAACTCTGCGTTCTACATCAGTCTTTCTTTTTTTGGTATTAGCTGACACCTTCATGGGCTGAAACTGACCAATAAACCAATTGGTGCATTAGCTTTACGCTAAGTACAGAGAGTACATGGGAAAAAAATGTTAATTTAGCAGATCCTTCAAAATAAAAGCAGTGCTGTTGTATTGATTGCATCTACTACGATGGTTTATATTTGCATTGACTTTGAATCTGCCAAGGACCTCATGTGGGCCTGACAGGGTCACCTATCGGGCCCGCGGGTCGTGCAACGCCCAGGTCTGCTATAGAAAGCAAAGAAAAAACTTGTGGAAGCTACCTTTCTGCTTGTGATGGATTATGGGATGTACTGTACAGACATGCAGCTCCCTCCACTCTAAGGAGCCTGGATCCAGTAGATCATGCTTCTTTACGTTTCATTTCAAATGCAAACTCTCTCCCTCACCACTGCACTCTACGTTTACTGGCTGGACGTCCTTAACCACCGTAGACAAACACCCTGGTTTATGTTCATCTGTAAAGCTCTGCTGGACAAACTCCCACAATACCTCAGTAATCTTCTTTCTGTCAGCTCTAGTAGTTTCCGTCTACCTTCGTCCGAGTGGTTGCTTTCGACTGTTCCCCGAGTTCTGACAGACTTTGGAAAAACAGCATTTTCCCATCATGCACCACGATCGTGGAATAATCTTCAAAAAACTGTTACGCTACAAACATTCATTCCTGTCAGTGATTTTAAAAGTATCATGGAGAATGCAGTGAAGGAGGAATGTCACTGTTTTTCTTGATGCCAATTTGGTTGAATAGTTGTGTTTTATTGTGTATCATGTATGTGTTTAATATTATTTGGACTCTGTACGGCTGCTACCTTGGCCAGGTCTCCCTTTCAAAAGAGATTTCTGATCTCAGTGGGACTTCCTGGTTAAATAAAGGTAAAATAAAATAAATAAATAGAATATAGAAGATAGAATAAATATGCACATGACAATATATAACAAAATATTATCTAGGAAATATAAAGCCTTGACAATCAAAAATATGTGGTAAATGGACTGTACTTATATGGCACATTTTCTTCACCTTCATGGCTCCCAAAGTGCTTTACACAGCCTCACATTCACCCATTCACACACACTCAAACACCAGTAGGCGTTTGCGGCCACACAAGGCGCTGCCAGACCTACTGGGAGCGATTTAGGGTTCAGTGTCTTGCCCAAGGACACTTTGACAGCCGGAGCCAGGATTCAAACAGTCGACCCTTTGGTCATTAAAGACATGTTAAAGACTCATGTGAACCCTATGCACTTTAAACATAGCATTGACTGTGTGTGTGCGTCAGTGTATTCGTGTTTTTAAGACGTTGGGGGTGTGTAAATGTCAGTCACTGATTGTCTGATTTCATTCAAATGGAATTTCTGTTTTCTTTACACACATCTTCTTCTGTTGTTCCTAGGTTACCGTGCGTGTTCTTCACAAAACTGCATGTCTCTTTTTTCATAGTTTCAACTGGAAAGATATCAAGTATTTCACCATCCGTCTTTGGGGCCCCTCTCTAGCTCGGGGTCCTAGTTTTTCTACCGTGTAGCATCGGCTCTGATTGTACTATTTAGTGTCATTGAGCAGGGCTGTGCGTTGGCAAGAATCTGGTGATATGGTACTTACTTATACAGGGGTTAGGGTTCAATAAACTCATATATCAAATTCACAACAATCACATCTTATGAATCTAGTCAAAGGAGAAAGAACAGGCTCCGTCGTACGTATTAAATAGTTCACACTGAATCAAACCACTGAAAACAGATTACAACACTGCTCTCTAGTGGCTGAAGCTTAATACACATTCTTAATTAAAATCAGTCAACTCGTTGTTAAGAGTCAACATAGTATTGCAAAAAATCCAACTGTGACACCGAAGTCCCGGTTTAGCATGAGCAGCTCTGTGTCCCATCATCGTGAGGCTGATGGTGAGGCTGCTATGCGTCAGTTTGGAACCCACATTTAAGATTTCAAACCAGGGACTGTTTGCATAAAGAGGTTCCTGTCAGAATGAGCTGTTTCAATAAATAACATACAGTCATTTCTATATAATGCCTTCAAATCACATTATCTGACTGCGATGATAAACTAAGGAACATCCAAACTGGGTGCGACTGATTCTAAAATGAATAAATAAATAAATAAATGGATAAACATCTTAACTGTGTATTACCCACAAAATTCCACCTTCAGATAGGTGTGGAAGCTGATGCTTAATGAAGTTTCAGTTTTATGGTTTTCTGCTTTTCATTATATAATCTACTGCGGTTTCTGCCCCCGTTAGCATTAACTCACTGTGATTCACTGCTAAATTCATATTTAACAAATGGAAGCGTCTTTTGCGGTTTGTCATCCTACAAACCACAACGTAAACTCAGGCTTTCACCTTTCAATCATAAGTTGGTGTTACCATAGTAACAGCCAGCCGACTGCACATCTTTCACCCGCATCTGTCAAAATCAAAGTCTGACATCAGCCTTAGCTAAGTATTTGAAATAGAATGTTTATCACACAGTCCACGGCACATTCAGCCTGAGTCTGTGGACCACATGGGGCTCCACCCACCTGTTGAGAGTGGTACGAATAACTGACCATTCACTAAGCCCCTCCCCAACCAACGCACATACAGGAGGCCTCTAGTTTAAAAGCTGAAGCTAGAATAGAATAGAATAGAATAGAATAGAATAGAAGAGGCTTTATTGTCAGTACACCAGTTTTGGAGTTAAATTGCAGGTGGTCTCTACCAGCAACCGTGCACCTACATCTAAATAACAACACAATAAGATACAGACAAGTATTAAAAAAATATAAAATAGTGTGCAACTGAAATATGTGCAAATTAGAGATTTACTGTATGAAAGGGTAAAAATATAAAAGTAGTATCAAAGCCGTATTCACGTGGAACCTGCCACTCAGACACATGGTTTCAGTGGAAATGAGGTGTTGTACTTTTCAGTTTTCTGAAGCCGAAAACTTTGCAAAATCCTATTTATTCATCCCACCGTGGGGAACTTTCACAGTTAGCAGCAGCGAGTGACGGGAAAACGACAGAAAAAAACCCACAAACGAGTGGAAAAAATGAAATATAAAGAGAAAAATAAGAAATCTGGTATTTAGGTTGATTTGGTTGTAACTGCTGCAGGGTTGGGTCGACTGATACCTCTTTGGTATCCGTGTAAACTCATGCGTGTTTTTTAACGGTGCACTTTATGACTGCTGCCATCGCTGCCGTTGCTTTCAGGTGCCTACTCTTATTTATTTACTTAGGCTACACATTTACATTTAGAGTTGTTAGTTTGCTTAGTTCTTTAGATTTTATATTTATTTAGACTTCATTTTTAGATTTTTTTTTTTTTAGAATTGTTATTGTTTGTCAGATATGTTATATTTATATAGGCTCCTTATTTAAAGTTTAATTGTTATAGTTCTTTTGCTCAGATTGTATCTGCTCGGTGAAGGGGTACCTGCAAAGTAAGAATTGTATTGTACGATGTAACTGTCTGGTTCTCTGTGCATATGACAGATACATCTATTCTATTCTATTCACCTGTTGCCTTGTGTGTTTTCGTTTCCACAGACGGAGACGTTGGTGCTTCGGGCAGAGAGGAGAGCTCTGTGTGACTGTATGCCCACCAGCTCACTGGGCTGAACTCTGCTCTGTACAGCCTCTGTTTTCACCTGAGGACACGCCCACCCGCCATCCCACCCCCACAACACACAAACCAACCCTCCTCCAAAAGCCGGACTCATATACAGAGATCTCCATCTTAACTTATTCACACAATAGGCACTTTATTTTCATGTCTTTCACGTCACGGTCGGGTGAAGCTTATGATTTGACACCATGCGTCACAGGCATGTATTATTTTGCCTTATTCGTCTTTTATACCAGTAATGTTTTAGATCGTGAAACAGGACTGTACAATTAGTTCAATGATTTTTATCACTGTAAGATCTGGGTCATCTGTCTCCTATGAAACTATTTTTTGTACTTTGTAGTATTTGACTGATAATGTAGATACAGTAGAATGCATCGGTACATTTACTTGTTGAATGTGTTTTAAGAGATTAATGTTTACGATGATTATACACTTCAAACTGTAGCATCTCATGTTAAATTTACTGCTCAGAATATTACGATTTTGATGAGTTACTTTTAGGAATTAGCAAAAATTTCTGTAATTTCAGTTTGTAAAAACATCATATACGGATTCATTTTGGTCTGGTTTTGTTTGGAAAAAGGTTGGTAAACTTACCGCAGTAGGTTATTATACCGAATATTTAATAACTGAAGAATTTTGTAAAGAAATGTGAACTTTTTGGGCAGAGAAATTGTACTTGTACGTCTTGATTTAGCACAGCACTGTAGCATGAATTTACAGCACTTTCTGTTTACCTACTGTTAATATAGATTGTATGTATACATGGGGTATATATGTACAGGGGTACATGTAATAGAGGTGTTTAAAGACTATGTCCTTTTAGTGGATGCAACAATAGTGATGACTTACACAGTATCAGATGAACTGCAATATGAGAAGGTGAAGTACGGACACGTTCGCTGCAGTGGGGGCATAGACATAGAAAAACTCACTGTCTTGTTAACATTTTGTCACAAGAATCCCCATTTATTGTCTTACTGTTGTACCTATTAATAAAAACAATGAATGATCTTCATTTGTTTGATTTATTTTTCTGTTTAAGTTTGTGATAGTGTCGTGATGCAATCAATACCAGTAGGTTCACGACACATGGCGCTGCCTGTGTTATCATTTAAATCAAGAACATCATCTATAAAATGCATTTGTATGGTGGCAAAACTGAAAAGAAAGCCCTATAATTAGCTCATTTGTTAATTTGCTAAATCAAAGATGTTTTTTTACTATTTGCACACAAGATTTAACCCATAAAGACCCAAACATCCACCGGTGGAAAATGTTTTTAACTCTTTTAAACTTGACGTGTCATCGCTGACGCACCCTGTGCATGTGCAGTTTGGATGGCTGTAACGCTTTTACTGTTTGTGCAACTGGAAAAATTCCAAAGGTCTCTGAAACCTGCACTTAATAGGTTTTATTGGGTCATTTTGGTAATTTCACGCATACCTGTAGTAGAAGCTGGAGAAGAAGCCCTTTTAGCAGAATTATAACATGCAGTAAACTGTAAATGAGTGCTAGATTTCAAAAGTTCTAAGTGCTCTGGAAAAATGGGCAAATGGACTCACAACATATTTTCTGAGCTTTTTATGGTCAAAATAAGAAAAACATCCAGACTGACCATTTTAGGCTTTGGGTTTAAAGGGTTAATACCAGTTGATCCATTAATCTTATCAATACATGTAAATAATTGGTGTAAAATACAGTTTGTCGTCTGTTCATGGTCATCAGATA
>JAPQRP010049547.1:0-12884 GCA_037367295.1 Apogon hyalosoma | reverse complement strand
AAGAAAGAAAGAAAGAAAGAAAGAAAGAAAGAAAGAAAGAAAGAAAGAAAGAAAGAAAGAAAGAAAGAAAGAACAATACTCTAAGATTAAACTATGTTGTTTTTTTGGGGTTTTTTGTGCCTATGGAGAGGAAAAGGCTTAACATGAACAACATCCATAATTCTGTGGTTTTCATTTTGATTTTTGCAGAGATGAAAGTGGACATGACTAGAGATGTCCACACAAACTTCAGTAATGGTTGATCACTGTTCTCAGGCATTAAGCTATGTTCAGCTTTTTCACGTCAAGCATTTTAGAACGTCCCTCTTCTTCTTCTGCTTCCAGACCAAAACTGTGGCCACAACCGCTTGGTCGTCCTTTTCTTTGTCTTGCAGCTGTAGAGGTTTCAGGCTTGTGGGCATTACTGCCATCTTGATGATCCCGACACAGGACTTTGAGTACACGGCCACTGTTTATATACCGATCTAAATATTCTGAAAGATGTGCGTAAGATGTTCCAAACATCAACTTTAGAGCGCCATGAGTTGCACATAGGGGTGCTGTACGGCCACTTTACGACAAAAAAAAATTCATAGTGGCCGTAGGTATGATTTAGGAAGATACATCATGCCCAAGGCACCCTTACGAAGAACGTGATAACTGTACGGTCTTTGTACGACACAAAATTATGTCATTTTCTCATGGAGGCTTCAAGTTGCTCTTGCAATTTGAAGCTTTGTGACTGAGGCTTTACTTTTTCACTTGTTATTCTTTATATTGTTTTGAGGCATCTTTCATCATAACAGCTGGTGGTAAATAAAACTGAATGAAGGAGCCAGAGTCCAGTTGTAAATTCATGCACACTAAACTTCGGATGTGTCAGTCATCTGGTACTTTGAATGACTATTTAACTTTCTGTAAAGCTGAAATCCCTGCACAGCTGTTGTCATTTTCAAGTGCATATTTATTCTGTCAGACATCACAGTTATAAACTACTTTCATTTTTATCTAGTGAAATAAATTCTCTACATACATCAAACTGAAAAGAAGAAAATCAGTCAGAAAAAGGCTTTGTTTATTCCCAATGGGCAATTATGGAGGTAACCAGAACCCTGGGCCCACAAGATTAAACAGATTAAATAACTCATTAAATTCAGGTATATGAATGTAAATTTTATATCAGGAAACACAAAACACACTAATCATTCTGAAGACAATTTAGTAGGGTTGTGATTGGCCCACACTAACATGGAAACAACACATTTAAGTTAAAGGAAAATTGTCACTTTCAGTCTTGTGTAATATTATTAAGATCTAATGCCTTGTATATATTGATAATTTCTATAGATTTTCTGTGTAGAATTGTGGGGTCAACAATTAAAATAACTATAAATTCAGTAATTTTACTGCAAAAACTATCCATATCTATTATCAATAAGGCTGGTTACTGTGATTTTATAAATCCATTGTTTTTTATATATTTAATGACTTCGTTACATAATAATGAAAGAAAGAAATAAAACACTTTCAGGCAAAACTACAAAGGTTCTTTTTCAATACAGATCATGCAAATATAATCTAAGAGATATTTGTGAGTTTACAGCACAAAAAGAGGAACTGAAAGGAGATGGATTTTTATTGTTGAGATTAAAATTATGAGAAAAACTATATAGATGGAAACTTGTGTAACTTATTTGGTAAAACAGTGTTTGACTTTTTCATTTCTGTTCAGTTTTGGAGCATAGCTGAAATGGACACGTCCAGCATCTGTTATTTATTAATTGTATGATGTGTGATAACAGTTTATTTTTTCATGAACAACTCAGTCATTTAAGAAATTGCAGAGGCATCTTCTACTTTCCTTTTTTCTTTTCTCTTTTGGTATTGAATGATAATTAAGGTACAGTTCCTTATATTTAATGTAAAGCTCACTCATACTTCCTTATAGACATTACTGTGATAAATTGGGAGATTGACCTTTAAAACATCTATAAATTAATACTTTTACTGCAGAAACAAGTCATTTATATCACTATAAGGCCAGTTACTCTGGCCTTCTAGCTCTAGTACGCTCATTCTAGTCTATTGTTTTAAATTTCCCATCTTGTGAAATCTAATGCAAATTTGATACACTTGCCTTTGGGGATGTTGGTTCATTCTTGGAAATCACGATGGCTATGTTTCATGACATGTTACACAGCAAATGATTAATGAGGAAATTAAAAAAAATAATGGACACATTAATTCAATAAGCATTACTTGGAGCCGATCTCTGAACCATATGCATAAAGCAGGATTTGCGCTCAGAGATGCTCACTGAGACACACAGTGGTAGAAGGTGCCAGTGTGAGGTTGGCTGTGAACGGCAGGTGAAGATAAGGAGGCAGGCTTTCTGTCTTTTCTTCTTTCTCCTCCGTCTGTCTCTGTCGTCTTTCTTCATTGTATTTATCTCTCCACGTCTTTCTCGCTGCGTCCCCGTGAGGTGTCGGCCTCTATCTCACTTTCCTTTCCATCTTTCTGCCTCTCAATATCTCCAACTGTCCCTTTGTCTTTCTCTTTTTGGTTCATTTAGTCATCTCATTCATGCGCTTTAAAATGGTGACGCGTCATGTCATTATTCAAACTGTTAGGGAGAGATAACATGAGGTGGGATGAAGGTGGGAAATGAAACCGATGTGAGAAAAGGTCTTTATATTTCAGGTTTTCATCCATGAGAGAGACTTGCAGTTGATAGTTATCCTCAGCTGTGGAACTGAGAGCAACTTAAAGCAACAAAATGCCCCAATGTATGACATTATCTGTGACAATAAGACATCACCATATATGATATGTCCATTTATTTTTCCTTGTCTTGTTAAAGGTGAGGTTAAAAACTCCTGTAGTGAAAACTGAAAGAATGGTGTTTTGAAATAAAAAGGAAGGAAGTCAAAGATGGGCCAAGGGCAAAAAAAATACTTTTTTTTTTTTTTTTAAATGAAGGAGGGAGAAGAAACAAGACCAGAATAAAGGAAAGGGGGTTGAAAAGAAAGAAAGGTGAAGAGGAGAGAAATGATGCAAAAGGAAGAAAGAATAAGAATATTATTAAGTGAATGAAAGGTAAGAGAACAAATAAAAAAAGGAGGGAAAAAATTAAGTATTGAAGGATAGAAATAGGTGAAAAGGGGAAGAGGAAATGAAGAATGTGTTAAAGTAGTTCTGTTACATTTTACTGTTTTGGTTCTTTGCTGTTTTTGTAGTCATGTTTCTCTATGGAGCTCCCCCTACAGTTTTGGAGGGCATATTCACTGTCATAAAACGCACACCTAACCCTCCCCCTCTGAGCTTTGCGGAACTGGAGCTGAGGTGGGGGGACATGCAGACAGGAGCCCCATGGCCATCTAGGTAAACGGGTCACATTGACATGCTGGTTGTGGGTGCAGAGACCACCAGTCTGGGGCTCTGTCTGTAGTCACTAGTACCGCACTAGCTAAAAGGCTAACAAACATCAGCAGCTCCCATCTGTCACCGCGTCTTAACCCCATTAGCGATTAGCACACTGTCATCCCAGAGCTAACATTTATAACAACAATCATCTGGACAAGGGACAGGTATCATATAACACCAGGAAAGATCAAACATTAAGGCTAGGCCAAGACAAAGTAACGGACTTAACTCATATGCATGGTGCTGAAGGGAATATTAACATAAAAGGGGTCTGTGGCAATGCAGAGGTGCCCCCCCAAGGGACAGCTCCTGATGTTCCTAAAAATGGAACACCCCTGCCTTCCCTCCCACCCAGACAGACCATGGGCGGGTGAGGGGGACGCAGCCCAGTGCCCCATGGGTTACAGTGCCTGCACCAAAACCAGTGACCTCACATGAACCCAGACAGGGCACCTGGAAAACAGGGCGCCAGAGACTGCCGGGACGTGAAGACCGTCAGGACGTGAAGATCTCCCAGGCTGCGGGGGTCCCGAGCTCAAGAGCACCGAACTGTGAGACGCTAGGACTGTGGGCCCTCCCGGACTCTAACATAACTGTCGATTCTGATAATGACATGACTGTTGACTCTGAGTATAACATGACTATCACCTGAACTAAGGAGCGCATGAGAGGAATAAAGACTCAACATGGAGAAAGACATGAAACTGGTGAAACAGACAGCCACCTAGCTCGAAGGACACCTAGCTGCTGGCTTAAAAAGCTTATGCATAGAAAACAAAAACTCGTAACATGAAATAAGAAACAGCTCCATTCAGCACCGGCTGACTCCTAGGGCCAGATTATTCTGTCAAGACGGAGTCAAAGACTGAACTCACACGCATGGTACTGAAGGGAATAAAGTGTTTTATTAACATAAAATGAAGAAAAAATAAACATGACAAGGGAATAAGCAGAAAACCTGAGGAGTCCACAAGGTGACGAAGATCAGGGTGGTGAAAGTCCAGGTTTGGCTGTGAGATGGATGAAAAGAAGATAAGTCCATCAGTCTATGAATGGGTGCTGTAGTCTGTGAACAAGCAGCAATAATCCGGCTCCACACCTGAGGAGAGGAGCCACTTAAACAGGCTCCTAAAGGAGATCTGCTCCAGGTGCGGTGCCAGCAGGTGAAGAGAAAAATGAGTCTGAGGGAGGGGTCTGTGGCAACGCAGAAGTGCACCATGACAGGCTATTTGTTATGCCAGTCACTATTCAGATGAAACAAATTAAACATGGGGCATATACTGAACTACACGCATCTTACAAAAAACAGATTCAACTGACAAAATTCTGTGTCTAGTAGTAAAAATGCTCTCCTGAGGCAGACAAATCGCGATCTAGTAAACTAAACAAACATACACCTATGTGACACAAACAACCTTGATTACTAGTGAGTATGCAAACTAGCTAGCTAGCAAGCATCTGGATATCATTCATAAAATGAGTTCATAAATGAGTAAACACTGTTACAACCAATAGCAATCATCAAGACTACGCAAATACACTGAAATACATAGAGTGTAGAGAATTTATCTCAGTGATACAAGTGCAGCAGCAACAACACCAAGTCTGCATCTGTTCCGCATACTTCTTTTTCTTTCAGCTTTTGCCATTCTACAAAAACTTGACGAAGGCAAACTCTTGTCTTGTTCCTTGTTTGGTCACTCACTCTTCTTCTTCCTAGCATCCTCTGACACCTCGTCCTTTTCTCTGCTATGGTAAATGCCTGTGAAATAAATGCATGTCTGGCTTGTGTTTACAGTTAGGCAGCGGTACCTGGCTGGGGGCGTATTTGTGTCATAGTGCCGTAAACCGTGCTGTTTCATGCAAGTGACAAGATCTAGGCCACCATGACGGTGGCAGAGAAGTTGCAAGTGGCATATTTGGCCCTAGAGACCCTAGTGGGAAGGCGAAGAGCTCCCATTCTCCCCCTAACAAGCCATTTAATCAGGTAAAAATGGTACATAGTTCCACTTTAAAATAAAGCACCACTGGAAGTCTGCAGTTCTGTGTCTGATGTGTGTATGAACACTGCATAAACTTATGAAGATGCACGTAGTTAATTTCAATGCTGATCAATCCAATCCACCAAAAGCAGCGTGAATGACTATTAACACAGATAATCTGACATTAATGGTGGTGAGGGTTTACATATGGATATCTGTGAGGGAACCGCAGCTCGAGGCAGCAGAGGGAGACATTTTCAGTAGGTGAACTGGAAGGTACCAACAGGGGATTTTCACATGTGATTTGAAATGGTTTGAAACTACTGAGTTTGAGTACTGCTTCTTCCGGTTTACTTGTCAACAATGGCTGAGGCGACATCGAAGTGTCACTGCTGTGTTCCCCAATTTACATTGAAAAAACAAAGGGAACCATATTTAAGTTTTCACAGTTCTCCTTCAGATTTAGTTGAGAAGAAGAAATGGGTCATTGCAATTCAACAAAATGAGGGGCTGAACTTCAGAATCCAATCAGGAAGTATGTTTGTGTGTAGCCGGCATTGGTGGGAAGAGGATTATCAGATGAATATCAGCAGTATTGTGAAGGGAATAAAGAGGTTACAAACAAGGAAAACACCAGAGTACCCTATGGGTACCCAATGGGTAACCCACAAGAACATGCAGAACAGGTAAAATAAAATATGACTTTCATGCAGACATGGGTAAAATTAAACAAAATGCAGGAGGGTAGCAGGCAAGGATGTGTAAAAAAAAATGAAAGAATATTCATGGATGAAAAAAATGTGCAAGACATTAAATAATGATGATCATTCAATTTCACTGTGGTTGATCCACAGCTGGTTTGTTTTAGTGTGAAAAGAGCTTCACCTCTGTTTACATCCAGTCACAGATGTCACTGAGCAGCACATATTAGAGATTTCTTGATGCCGTGCATTTGAGCCAAAAAAGAAAGCCCTTAAAAGTGAGTTACTGTGTAGACAATCACAGATCAGGTCAGGTCAGGGTGCAGGTCTAATGTATGTGGATGTGGATGGACATAAAAAAAAATGTGGGTAGCGGGTCGGGTGGACCTGTGCAGGACTCTGGTTGCCTTTGTTTATTCAATCTACATCGGGGAACACAGCAGTGACACTTCGATGTCGCCTCAGCCATTGTTGATAAGTAAACCGGAAGAAGCAGTACTCAAACTCAGTAGTTTCAAACCATTTCTGGGTCATGCATGAAAATCCCCTATTTAAGTAAAATATTTCAAAATTGCAGCCTGTCAGTAAATGGAACATCAACAACTGTGTGGGAGAGTTAAATGCAGCAGATAAGGTGGTAAAAAAAAAAAATAAAAAAAAAAAATCTATGATGTATGCAGACAAACATCACGTGTCACAATTGCTCCAAATTCTGACTTTCACAATCCACAATTTTGAATAGTCACAGTTTTAACAAGCCTATATTTTTTTCTGTGGTTAGCAGGATAGCATTATACATCTGAACATTTTCACTCCCTAAGCATCACATATTGATGCTTGGTAATGCCATCACATTTGAACGCACAGGGTACCACAAGAGCATTGTTATTCAATGTACAGGGAGGTTGGTAAAACCTCTAGACAGTAGCCGCTTTTCCACTGGACATATGTGCAAAACTTTACCGATATTTACTAAATGTCTAAAAAACAGAAGTGCATAATGTCCTTTTTCCATTAAATCAGAAATGTGATGATTTGTTTATTTATTATCGCGAGTTGTTACGAGAAGTCATTCCATAAATATGGCGACGAACATAAATATCACATTGATTTACAGATATATTCATTATTGCTATATATTACCCATCTATCCCGTACCAAATTCATAAATTATTCGGTTTCCTTGTGTGTCCACACGCCATGTTTGTTTTAAACTCTTCTTCTTTGCTTGTATCAACATCCATCAACATGCGTTTTTTTTGTTTTTGTTTTGTTTTGTTCATGTGACTCTACTTGCGCAAAAAGGTCTTTCCATTGCAGTTTTGTGTGATAAACCAATTTCACTACACCCCCCAAAAAACACCTCATGCAAGCACAAAACTTTTCATCAAAAAATGAGAGTTTTGGTGAAATTGCCATTTTTCCATTAGGGGAATTTTTATATGCAAGTTATATTTGCACAATTTGAGGGTCAATGGAAAAGCAACTAGTGTCACAGAATTACGTGGTTGGGTTAGGAAAATGAAGACGAAGAGAGAAAATGCAAAAATAAGCATGATCTGGATTCACAGCACAGACTTTAGTGTTCCACCATAACCACTTAAACCACCTCCTTTTCAAGGGCTTTGTTACTTAATGTCATCAAATCCCTGTCCTCAGTTTCCTACGTCTAAGGACTTGGACTTGACATGTCAAAAACTGATATAATAGCAGTACTCTGGGTGTTGAACACACATACCAGTGACTCAGGACCAAGCAGTTGAATGTGATGGTGTGGAAGTCACAATGTGCACTCCAAGTAAATTAACACAATGGAAAACATTTTCTCCCACCACATTATCCATTCTTAGCGGCACAAACAACTATCACAGCATGGTCAAGGAAAATGGGTTAAGACATGATTTTCTGCCATTAAATACTGGTACAATTTGCATGGAGAGAATGTACTACAAAAACAGCCCTTCTAGACAGAAGCCAAATAGTCTTGATTGTAACTGCAAAAATAAAAAAATAAATAAATAAAGCTGCCACTGAAATAAAACTAGAATAAAAGCCTGTCCACTGAAAAATTCAACTTAAAAAGTGGGTAAATGCCAAAATAAAAACAAGTTGTGCTTATTACAAACAACAGTTTTAAGACTGATTAAGAGATTCTTAAAGTGAGAAGTTGTAGATGTGTTGCCGGTCTTACAATAAGGAAAACTTTCTTTTTCCTTTGCTGGAATATTCTAGCTTGTTACTGGGTAAAGTAGCTCCCTATTAGCTGGAGTACTATTATGACAAAGTTAGATATATTTTCTTAAAATTAGATTAGATTTTTCTGAACATAAACATACTTGGGCAGATTATTTTTTTCCAGAAACATGGCTTTGTTTTACTTTCTTGAAATTCCTTATCAGTGATGTGTTCCAGACAGTTTCAACCACAAGTGATAAAGAAAAAGGAAGGGTGAGTCTGTAGAGAAACGTGTGAAATGAAACATGAAGAAGATGAAAGAAATGGGAAGAAAACATGGGCTGAAAAGAGAAGTAAAGTGAGAGGGGAAGTAGGATGAAAATACGGATGCTTCCCTGCACATATAGAAGGATAAGGTTGCTGTGTTGAGTTAAAATCTGAGTTGCCTCTTCATCACTGTCAACTCATATCCACACTGGTTCCGTCTCCATCTTTCTCTCCTCCCTTCACTCACAACACACACACACACACGTGCGCACACACGCACACACATGCGCACACACACACACACACACACATGCACATACGCACGCGCACACACAATAAACATCAGAGTACATAATAGTACAAGGTGTTAAGCCTTTCCATCATTGTCATAATATACACTGATGGGTACCTTGATGTAAACAGGCCCTGACAGCCAAGAAACAGACAGAGAAAGCATAGTAGGGGTTCAGGAAATAATTGCAGGTGAGATCATGATCGAAAGAGCAGACTTCGTTCCTGCTTCCATTTGTCATCCTGGCCCCATGAATATGGCACCCAGCTTTCTATTGCAACCTTGATGGAGGAGGAGGGAATGGATGGACACAGAGAGCAGAGGGAAGTGTTTGACAGAGGTGGAAACGGTCATCTAAATGTCTGCTACACAGTGTTTTTAATGGACAAAAATATCACAAGAAAAACTTGACTTCGGAGAAGTGGTCTTGAAACGGCAAGGTTACCAGTCTAAATCACTGCTCAGGCAGGCCAGGTACATATTAGCAGGGAAATTGAACCATTCGTGTTGTTGCTCCGGGTCAAGTACTATAGGATTGTGTGTGTGCGTGTGTGTGTGTGTGCACATGTGTAAGTGTGTGTTTTTTCTTAAGAATGGAGGTTCAAACTTGTTTGATTTATGCCCCTTTGCAAGAATTTCCAGTCCTCCAAGAATCTATTAACCCTGAGTGATTGCATTGTAATATGGTGGAAAACAAACAACAAAAAAATATATTTCTATGCCACCTGTTGTGGAATCACAATCCCATTTTGATCAGCCCCCTGCAACTACAACTGTGCAATCAGGCCATGTGAGGTCTAAAAATAAATCAAACCTGGTGGACATGACCCTTCCAGTGGCAAATAAAGGGGCAGAATTTCGGCTTTAGTGGCTCTTCATCCTCATTTATAAGCATGTAGGAAATAATAGACTGGCAGCTCAAGTATTAATTAAGAAAGGTGAAAAGACCTTAACAATATAGCAACATAGAAGACTCCATGGAAGAAAACCTCATAAAGATGTCATTCTACAGGAACAAAAACATAATGCTTTCTTTTCAAATGATTATATACTAATATATTTCTATACATAAATCCCTTAAATCCAATATACGGCACCCTTTAATTGCACTGAATTAGCCACTTTCAGGTCACATGAACAAGCTGTAAATGTAGAGCTAAACTAATAAATTGGTGCTGCAAATTTGTTAATAAAAGTATTTGTGCATATAAATAGTTAGTCTAAACTGTGTGGTTGGCCTGTCCATTAAAGAACAATTTTAGCTTAACTACACTGTTTTCTATAGCTATCAGCAACTCTTCCATTGGTGGACAATGTTTGGTGAGTGAAAGATAATCTACAGCAACACTTATGAACCAGAAGTCAGTTCTGCAGGTACCTGGAAGTAGGCTGACTGTGAAGGGCATGTGATAAAAACACATGAAGGGAATCAACCAAACAGATTTACAAACTGAACATAAACTGATTTCACTAACCCCATCTACTAGATCCCTCCAACTTAAGTTTTCATCAGTCATGACTCATAAGAATCTGGTAGATGATACGTGAGGCATCTCAGCTGATTCAATCACAATTCTAGTAGAATCTGTTGGGTATACTTTTTTTACCTCTGAAAATCATAAAGTTTGATTTTTTAGCATTCAATGATGATTAATTTAGTTTAAACCATGTAACATAGGCAGCTAGGCCAAAGCTTGTTTCTTGTACCACAGTACTGAAGTTTGCATGTGAAATGATTAAAGTTGTATCATTCACAAATATAATTGGAGAAAGGGTTTTTGAAACATTTGACAAATCATTAATGTAAATAAGAAATAATAATGGTCCAAGGATGGACCCCTGTGGAACTTCGCAGTGTAATCTAGCTTTGTTAGAATCACAACCTTTTATACTGCCTTCTGTCAGAGATGTTATTTCTTAACAATTTATACTTCAAATCATGAAAGCCATATTTGTACCATTTTTTGAAAAAAATATAATGGTCCACAGTATCAAATGCTTTTGACAGATCAATAAAGATACTACAAGTAAACTCATTATTGTTTAATGCAGAGATAACCTTGTCAATCATATGAAGTAGCATCACATACATATAATGATTTAAAAAAAAACATATTGATGATTATATAGGATGCCATTAGAATCTAAGTGTGAAAGCATCCTGTTATACACAAGATTTAATTAAAAAAAAAAAAAAACATGGCAAAATAGATAAAGATCTATAGTTATTAAAACAGCATGGATCTTCTGATTTAAACAAAGGAATAACTTTAGCAACTTTCAAATCATGAGGAACAATGCCTGTTTTCAGAGACAAAGGAAAAAATACTAAAGAAGTGGATGTAATATTTATTGTTTTAACTCCTTGACGAGACATGCTGGACTATTATCATGAACAGCAGATGATGTTTCTAATTCATCACTGACAGTGCTTAATTCCTGTATTTGAACAGATTTAAAAGATGACATTACAGAATAAGACCCTGGAATAAAATCCAAAGGACTTCCACTACAAGGAGGAATTTTGTTTGCCAAATTCTGTTCAACATCAATGTAAAAATCATTACATTTTTTGGTTATTGCTGGTAGATTAATGAAATGTGTTTAAAAAAAACTCTGTTGGCCATTCTTTGGTAATATCTTTTTGTAACAACTGATTGTTTTCCATGTAGTCGAAATATCATTGGAACACCTCTCAAATCGTTCACTAAAATATAGCTTTTTTGTAGACCAAATGGAGTGATATATGTATTTTTATACAGTTTATACGCTCCATGGTTTAGAAGAGTTGGATTTAAGATATGCTTTCTGTAGAGTTAATTATTTTTCCTCAGCGGCTTTTGTAATTCAGCTCACCAAAACATTTTAAAATCTTTGCTAGATTTCTTTGACCTGCCAATTGGGAAACATTCATTAAAACAATAATTAATTACCTTAATGAAGTTTTCATTTGCCATCTCAGCATCATTTTCCTCATAAATAATCCCAAGAAATCCCAGCAAGCATTTTTTTTAACTGAGAAACATTAACATTGCTCAAAATCCTTTTGTACATTTTTTTTTCTTGGTTTGCTGAATTTTACCAATTTTGTCTGAGGAGAAATGAAAAAATAGGGAAGTGATCAACCACATCTGCATACAAAACACCAGATTAAGTAACTAGAATAAAGAATATTAACAAACTAACCAGTTAAAGTATCCATTTTATGTTTTAATAGGTTAATGTTAAAATCTCCTAAAACATTGTTTGTCCTGTTTGCTCATCACATCAAGAAAATTTGACAGACTTTAATTAAAGTCAGGTGGTCAATAAGTAACACAGACTACAGTATTTTTACCAGAAACACCCAATAGTTCTACGACCACAGATTCCATTTCAGCCATTTCTGACTTCAGGGAAAGATCATGCCTGACTTTAAATTCATGGTCACAATGAATAAACAAAGATACACCTCCTCCAGTTCTATTCTGTCTTACATTATGAACAGAATTACAATTTGGTAATTTAAATAGGTCCCTTGTATCTTCTGTGAGCCAGGTTTCTGATAAGGCTATAAAAGAAAATTCATGTTTAAGTGCAGACAAGTAATGAATAAATTTATCATAATTACTGGTTAGACTTCTTATATGCAAATGGAAGGTAGAAAATGTGTTAGGATACAGACAGGCACATATGTCATTAAATTTCATTAAATAAATACAGGGATTAGAAACATCAAGTGAAGAAAAAAAGTTTATATCTGGGTCAACATTAGTTAACCAGTCAACAGAAGACTTAAAAGAGGTAGTTATCCAAATGTAACAAAAGTTTAATGTAGCAAGGTAAAAGTAATAGATGGATATTAAAAGGGTTAAATTTAAAGATTGTTCAGTATATGATATAGAGTGAATAGTTAGCTGAATGTGTGATTTAACCCATAAAGACCCAAACAGACACTGGGAACCAAAACCATCCACTGATCTGAATTGTTAAATACCTGTTCACTAACCCTATCAATACACGTAAATAATTGGTGTAAAATGCAGTTTGTCATCTTTTCATGGTCATCAGATATGACCCATTTGG
>JAPQRP010049546.1:0-12885 GCA_037367295.1 Apogon hyalosoma | reverse complement strand
TTTTCTGTCTGTTTTAGTCACATGATACACACAGGAGTTAGTACTTGACTGCATAACCATTGTTTTTGATGACTTTTAATGGTCTAATATTTTTTTCTGAGACTGTAAGTGCAATTTTAACAATATTCTGCCTGTTATTAAATGTTTTGTGACTTTGAGCCACTGTGTAAATTGTGAGGCACATATACTGTTTAAATTCCACTGACTTTTCTTAAAAAAATTCAGGTTGTTCATGGTTGTTCGTGTTTTTCACTTGTTTTTTTAAAGGACACTTTACAGATGTAAACATTTTCATTAACTAATGTAACTTTTTTCACACTAAAACATAGAGAAAAGTTTGGAATTATCATTATTTCTAGTTTATCATGTTATTCTTTAACTGGTATGAGATCAAACTGTGTTCACGAGTTGATTCATATGTACATTTATGTTAAATCTATTGCATTTCGTTACTTTTTCTGTGATTCATGACAACTGATGGGTGCATATGTAACTGACTTCTTGCTTTTATTGTTTTATTTTAGTTCTTTATTTTTCAGACTAATGAAAAAAATGTTAAAAGAATAAATATATTGGGACGAACTGAACTAAAATGAGTTTGACACCCCTGATCTACGGTATATGTCATTTGTATATGTGTATATGTGTGATGTCTATGAAGCAGAGAATGCAGCGTACTGAAAGGGAACTATTTATAAAAGCATTTGTACTATCAGGAGGATTTTAATCATCTACTATAGGAGTTGCGATTGTGATTGGGGAGGGAACGAGGCCAAACATCAAAAACATCTCTCTGTCACTCCATCCGAAATGTTTCATATGAATTCCCCTTTAATGATGCTGTTTACATATTCCGACTTCACTTAGGTTGTATCCTGACAACAATGCGAGCTGACACGTACCAAACTTGGTATGTCCCAGAGCCATCTTCAATGGCTGGGACGCTGTCAGCTCCTCCTACATCAGTGCCAGTGTCTCAATGGTAGTGCGACACATGTCAGAAACTTTTACATGTCTGCTCTTTTCAGCACAGCGCTTCTGCAGCCCGACCACGGAAAAGATGGCATTTTAGGCGCATTAATATTTGACCAAGTGACCAAGTGTTCGCAGTCGTCCCGGTACTGCTGTTGTTTTCGTGTCAAATATGGAGTTTGTCCTCTGTTTAGTGGTGGAAGAAGTGCTCAGATCCTGTCCTTAGATGTACCTTAGTTTAAAAAAAAAAAAAATACTGCTTTTACATGTACTCCATGATATGACATATTACATCATGGAGTACTGAGATTAAAGGAACAGTCAGTTGATGTAGAACTTGATTTATAAGATTTTAGCACAAGTTTGTTAAGTAAATCTGAAGAGTTGTAATTTACAGCAATTTTCAGTATTCCAATGCTATTATCTAAAGATTATTTCCCTTTCTGATATTATAATATTAAAAAAACGCCAAGAAAATTCTCCAATCAACAGTCAAAATACATGAGTTTATCTTAAATTATGCAAGGTATGTTATATCAAATTAATCAGTGTTGGGTAGTAACTAGTTGTGGTGACATTATATAGTTAAAAAACTAAATAAATGTAGCCTGTTATAGTTACTGAGAGATATATACTATATAAACACTGTACTGGAACACATTTAATTACTGAAATCAGATGTTTTGTCGCTAACAGGGGGCGGGGCAACAAAACCATAATGACAAATGTCATAATTGTATATTGTGATAAATATTCCAATAAAACATTTCTTTCACCTTTTTTTTTTTTTTTACATGATTTTCAGTATTCCAATGCTATTATCTAAAGATTCTTTCCCTTTCTGATATTATAATATTAAAAAAAGTCAAGAAAATTTTCCAATCAATAATAAAAATACATTTGTTTATCTTAAATTACAGTGAGTATGTTATATCAAGTGAACCAGTGTTTGGTAGTAACTACTGGTGACGATATTATGTAATTAAATAATAAAATAAACGTAGCCTGTTGAAGTTACTGAGTGATATATGCTATATAAACACTGTATGGACAAAAGTATCAGGACACATTAACACTGACTTCAGATGTGTTATTGCTAACGGGGGGTGGGGCTACAAAACAATAACGACAAAAGTCATACTTGTATATTTTGATAAATAGCAATACAATAAATATTTTGTTTCATCTTTTTAAAAAAAATATCCAAACACTTACTAAATGCCTCACAGTTTGTTAATTTTACACAATGTTGATTTCATTATCATTATAGAGATTTCAGTAATATCTGTCCCATTCTTATCATAAATAATCATTGCAAACCACAAGTCTCATGTCTTCGAAAGAAACTCGAAGAAAAATGAGCCTTAAAGGAATATTGACTTGAAATTTATCATGATGATAATTGAAAAAACAACTGACATGACCACTACTAGTATGATAATATTTTAAATAAACAGAATGGGTAGTCCTACAAACTGTAGGTGTGACGTGTCCTGAGATTTTTGTCCATTTAATGTATGTAAAGACATTAGTTACTAATCAAAACACTGGTGATTATAAACAGCCTTTTGATTATCCCATAAAGACCCAAACAGCTACCAGCCACCAGAACCATCTACTGATGTAAACTGTTTAATACCTGTTGATCCACTGATCCTATCAATACATGAGTAATTGGTGTCAAATAAAGTTTGTCGTCTTTTTATGGTCATCAGATATGACCCATTTGGACGCTCAGGGGCTCCGTAGTTACCGTGGAAACACCATCATCTTCTACAACATTGATTCAAAAGTAAAAGCCATGGAGTTGGATCAATGACAGTGGATGGACACATGTGGTTTACGTTCAGTTGATGATCTATTTTATTGAAAAAGTTACTTTTTCTTCACTTTCCTCTGTTTTGATAAAATAACCTTTGAATTTACTCTGAGTTTTCATGAACATCTGAATTAAATATAAGAAAGTGCATGATTTACAGTGAAAAATGCCAAATTCAGAGGAAAATATTATAATAAATGGCGATTAATCACTTAAGAAATATTAAACATAAAGAAAAGTACACTTGGGAACTGTCACAAAAGTAGCACTGGGTCTTTACGGGTGAAATGTTTGTCTTTAGAAATACAACTTTCTGATTTGCATCTTTTCGCTGCACTTTCTTTTACCTTCTTTGGGCAGAATATTCAACATTCAATACAATACTGCTATTGTGACAAATATTAAAAAGGCATCTCCGTTCATTTGCTGATATACACCTGGAGTTTTAGCATCATGTTCAGTTGGTTCTACAGTTGGAATTTTTGCTTAGTCTCTCAAAGTGTTTGTCAGTCTGTCCATCAGCTTTTGATTTATGGCAATTCAGCAATATGTTCCCTCTGAAACACATTATTGCACAGTGGAAACTAATTTAACAGCCCTGAAAATGTAGTTAACACTGAAATACTGTCAAACCTGAGAAATAAAATCGACAGATGAGATCACGCAAGTACAAAAAGCAGTCAAATTCTATGTCGGATACACCACTTTAACGAAGCAATCAAAACAGTCACACTATTTATCGCATTTTAACCAGGAAAATGAATAAACGGTAGTGATCAGATAAATTTACTACACTAAACCATCAGAGAGTTGCCTCTAAGTGGAGTAGAAATAAATATAAAGCACCAGAAAATGGTATCTCTAAACCTCTTAAATTAATTTTCTTATGGGGCCACATGAGAAACTTTGTCAGCTGTTAAGGGCCAGATCAATCCACCTGCTGCTCTGCTCAATATATATCTGTATAAAAACAGTAAAAGAAACAAAACAATGATACAATGAAAATGTGGAGCACAGAATACAACTATTTAATGAATATTCACAAAAGCGTTTTTGAAAATGAGCAAAACCAGCTCCACATTAACTTTACATGAAAAGCAATAAACGCATCCATCTTTGTTTGCATATCTCAGTTCTTTTGTTTTTTTTCTATACCTCTGACTTCAAGAGAAGAAATACTTAGAAGTCCA
This sequence comes from Apogon hyalosoma, assembly GCA_037367295.1. Taxonomy (NCBI): domain Eukaryota; kingdom Metazoa; phylum Chordata; class Actinopteri; order Kurtiformes; family Apogonidae; genus Apogon; species Apogon hyalosoma. The sequence continues at coordinate 8,904 of JAPQRP010049546.1, read as the reverse complement.
TGTCTTTTTAAAAATTTTGCATTCTGAATAAGTCTTTTTTTTTTTTTTTTTTTTTGTTGGCGTTAGCTGACATCTTCATGGACTGAAACTGACAGACAAACCAAACCATCAGTGCATAAGCCTTATGCTAAGTACGGAAAGTATGTGCAAAAAAACATTAATTTAGCAGATCCTTCAAAATAAAAGCAGCGCTGTTGTATTGGTTGGATCTATTATGATGATATGTATTTGCACTGACTTTTAATTTGCGAATGACCTCATGCGGGCCAGTCAGGGTCGGCTGTTGGGCCACATGTGGCCCGTGGACCATACAATGCCCAGGTCTGCTCTAAACTGTACATTAATGTTACATTTAAATCAAAGTAAGTGCATCTACCACCACCTAATACATAATTTTAAGTATGAAAAAAGCCAGATGGGATCGATAAACCCCTCATCCCTGACACGCTTCATTACTGTCTTTCTTTATATCTGATCAAATGCAGCAGTAAATTCTAGAAATTAATCTGCATCAGTGAAACAAAAAGCCTCACACATGGGACAGGAAAGGCCATCTCTGGTGATTGCACATGCCCAGTTGCAGCCAGACACGGATCTGAACTTTGACCTCCTTTGATCAGCAGTTTTGGCAAGGCAATCCATCATGGTGCTCTTACTGTCAGAGGAGGTGCCTGGCTGCAGCTGTGTGTCACTGGCTAAGAGGGGCTGCTTAAAGGCAATCATGTCAACCTCCACGCGACTGCTCACACTCGCAGATTGAAGGAGGATTTGACAGGGCCAGAAGAGTCAGCTGAAGACACTGGAGGGCTGTGTCTGATTGCACCGTGGCCATAAAGTGATGGCTGATTTTATTCACTTTGAACAACTGACTGAACATTTAAAAAAAACAAAAAAACAAAAATGCTGGGAACCCGATAAGATACACCTACCAAAACCAACTCGGACCGAAAACCCACGGCCACGAGAAGATGTCATTTTATGTGTGTTAATATTTGACCGGCGCTGCTGTTGTTTTCGTGTCAAATATGGAGTTCGTCCTGTGTTTAGTGGTGGAAAAAGTACTCCGATCCTGTCCTTAGATCCTTAGAATTCTGATGTTTTGTTGCTAACAGGGGGCGGGGCTACAAAACAATAATGACAAATGTCATAATTACATATTGCGATAAAAATCATTCCGATAAACCCTTTTTTTTTTTTTTACATGATTTTCAGTATTCCAATGTAACTATCTAGAGATTCTTTCCCTTTCTGACATTATAATATTAAAAAATGCCAAGAAAATTTCTCAATCGACAATCAAAATACAATAGTTTATTTAAAATTACGCAAGGTATGTTATATCAAGTTAATCCGTGTTGGGTAGTAACTAGCTGTGATGAAAAACACTACAAGAAAATAGTAAAACAATAACTATAAAAAACAGCAGTGAAAAGTACCAGTAGAAACAACAAGTAGCAATAAAGTTGTAGTAATATTAATAAAACATAATAAATAGCTAATTATGTAATAATATTATAATATGCACTATATATAGACATAGATATATATATATATAGTTTAATACTCACAGGATAAAAGTTGTATAATAGTAGTATATTTAGTATAGTTCTAGTGTAATAGTCATATCAGCAGTAGTGGTCATAACAACGATATACAGGGTGTCCCAAAAATTTACATCGGAGTGACTTCATGGTCAGGAGAAATTATTTTTTGGGACACCCTGTACAAGTAACAACTGACATAAGTATGTAATAGTAATAATAATATTGCATCAAGACATTAGTCAGTTGATGTATACCTTGATTTATAGGATTTGAGCACATGTTTGATTGGTAAAGCTGAATAAGAGTTGTCATTTACAGTAATTGCTAGTGTTCCAATGCAATTATTTCCTTTTCTGTACATTCTGCATTTTATATAGTATTAAAAATTCCAAGAAACACTTCCAATCAACAGTCAAAATACATGAGTTTATCTTTAATTATGCTAGGTATGTTTATCAAGTTAATTAGTGTCGGTAGGAATGAGCTGTGAAAACATTACATAATAAAATAACAAGTGGTGCCTGGCACAACAAACCCTGCCCCTTGCATGTAATGTAGCTTATTTTGGCATCGATCCAGCTGATGTCATCATGTCTATGCATGTGCTGATGTCAGCATAAACACTGACAAATTCCGGCCATTATAAATAAATGGGAATTGGAAATGGGAAAAAAAATTCAACTTTGACCTACTTTTCCCAAAATATAATCACATCTATTCTGGGTCACTGGCAATCTATAAACCCAATTTGGTATGAATTCAACCAATAGTTTTGCTGCTAAAGTGTTAAAAAAACAAACAAAGAGATAAACGAACCAAAAACAATAGCCCTTGCCTCCCTTTCGGGGGTCGAGGTAATAAAATAAATGTAGCCTGCTGTAGTTACTGTTACTGAGAAATATATACAATATAAACACTGTATGGACAAAAGTATTGGGACGCACCAATCAAAACCCACCTCGACCTAAACACAACAGTTTCACATGCGTTAATTCGATTCTGCTTTTATAAGATCGTCTTAATAATTTCACCCCTGTGTCAGAGAAGCCATTAGCGGTGATCTAGAGCTGCTCTGCTGAACATCAGAAAAACACAGGATATGAACATGTTTTCCAGTCTGACCTTCAGATTTGCTTCTGCCTCAGGACAATGTCTAAACAGACGAGGTCAAATGTATTTAAAGGCATCAGTGGTTTAACAGTAATCACAGCTGAGACGTGACTTCAAAGGGTGGTGTAACAATACATTATGTAAAAACTGGACAAAAAATATCCAACATTTTCTTCACGTAATTACAACCGCATCCATTCTTGAATATACAACGCATTTCTCATCATTTTGTAATAACTTAAACTCTTCCTTCCCATCTAATTTGTGTTGATTTTCACCTATTTACCAAGTTCCGAAGCTTATAACTGAAGAAACCACAGTCACTTTTCCTTCATCCACTACAGTCCAAGCCCAAGATTAATGTTGTACATATGAAGAACTGGTCAAACAACCCAAAGAATGCAAGCTCTATCATCAATATTAGCATAGTGCTAATAAAATGTGGAAATGAGTTGGCTGTGCGAGCTAACAAATGTAGCTAAACATACTAAAACAGTTGAAAAACTATGATTACATCACACACTAAAGCAACGCAAGCTATGATTTGTTGTAGATGTTCATTAATATGAATTGGCCCTAATAAATAAATAAACAAACAAACAAACAAACAAACCACTGACTGATTCTACATATGGTTATATGATATAGCACTTATATCTTGACTAGCACTAGTGACTTTTGAGTTAATTTAAACATCTTTTACCAAAATTGCAGGAAGAAATGAATTGGCAAATGACATATGCTTGGTTAAGGTACTTTTAGTGGCTTGCAAAAAAGCTATTACATGGAACTGGGGAAAGACAGAACCACCGACAAAGGACCAACGGATCACAATTATTGAAAGAATATATTCAATGGAAACAAAAATTCACAAACTGCAACTACAAGAAGCACAAATGGACAAAAAATGGAATAAATGGACTGATTACAGAACCCGGAATGGTGGAAGGGCTGAATAATGTGAATGTAGCGTCGTGTAGTGTATCCAAGCAGGTTTTGTTTGTTTGTTTTTTGTTAGTTTTAGTGACTATAGTCGTTTTCCCATTGGATATTGACGTAAAACTTTACTGATATTTACTAACTGTCGAAAAAAAACAGAAGTGCGTAATGTCGGTTTTTCCATTATCTCACAAATGCGATGATTTATTAATTATCGCGAGATGACATGAGAAGTCATTCCATAAACATGGCAGCAAACATAAATAACATGTTGATTTACAGATATATTCATTATTATTATACAATTCCTCTCTATTCTGTACTAAATTAAAAAATGATTCAGTTTCCTGGTGTGTCCACACATACCGCACCATATTTCTTTTAAAACTCTTCTTCGCTTGTTGTAACGTCCGTCAACATTAATTTTTTTAATTCACGTGACTCTAGTTGTGAAAAAAGGTCTTTCCATTGCAGTTTTGCCCCCCCAAAAAAACAAAAACCACCTCTTGCCAGCGCAAAAACTTATCAAAAAATGTGAGTTTCGGTGAAATTGTCCTTTTTCCATTAGGCACATTTTAATGTGCAAGTTATATTTGCACAATTTGAGGGTCAACAGAAAGCAACTTATGTGTTTGTGAAATTTCCATAAAAACTTAAGTTAAAAAAAAAAATGCAGGAAGAACCAAACAACTAAGTAATGATCTGACAAACAGAGGTGGTCGTGTTCTGGATCTAACCCGCCCACAGTTCAGTTCACGTCTAGTGTCAGAAGTTACAGCAGAGGAAGAAAAAGACCTGGTAGAGAAAAGAAAGCAGTCGTACTGAGGATGATAGGAGCCTCAGTTCTAAATAGGCTAAAAAGTAATAAAACATCAGTATGAAAAACTGACTTTTTTCTTTTTTAAACTTGAATGGAATTTCTGAGGATGAAAGTGATGGTACAAGAGAAGAGCAAAGCTAATGGTTGAGAAATAAACAGGTAGAGAGGTAATAATAATGTCGTGGCAACAAAATAATCTGCTGATCCTTTTTTGTCCATTAAAATAGAAAAGCTACACACCAATGTAAAAAAAAAAACAAAACACCAGACAACAAACCCATCATTGTCAAGTATAAGGAGATGTGGCCCATGTTGGAACCAGCTCAAACAGAAACATGACACTTGTTTGAACTTTCAGGTTTGTAAAGGCCATAAATCTTACAAATTGTCACTTCAACATAAACTATGTACTTTTTGGACTTCTTCCCAGCATGAATTTTGGGTTCAAATCAATCCGGTGAGAATAAAATATGGTTACACACTCAGAAGAATTCGGGTGTTGTGTGGATACACCACGCTGATGCATACAGTCACAGAAAAAATTATTAGACCACCCTTGTTTTCTTCAATTTCTTGTTCATTTTAATGCCTGGTACAACTAAATGTACATTTGTTTAGAGAAATATAATGCTAACAACAAAAATAGCTCATAATAGTTTAATTTCAGAGCTAATATCTATCCATTTTCCAGGTTTTCTTGATAATAACCCAAATCACTCCATTTCTTACATTAATATCTATGTCACTGCACTGACAAAAACAGTGCTTTTATTCATTCCATGTTTTCGTTTCTGTCTGTTTTAGTCACATGATCCACACAGGAGTTAGTACTGGATTGCATAACCACTGTTTTTGATGACTTTGGATGGTCTAATATTTTTTTCAACAACTGCATATTATGGATCGTTGGAGCAAAGCCTGCATGCTCGTGCATATAGACGCCTCGGTTCTGCAGAGGCGACGCCACTTGTCAGATCCTGAAGAATGGAAAAACATCATGGCGTAAATAAAGGGAGCGGTGAGTGATATTCCAGTTGTGGTGCCGGTGATTTCCTGATGGGAAAGCAGATAGCGTATTCCCCGTCACCTTCATACGGACGGCGAGTGCATTTACGGCGAAATGCGGGCCTGACTTTCAGACAAAGAAACTGAGTGACGGCTTGCTGACTGCAGCTCGCTGTGTGCAATAACATGATGTGAAAGGACATTGTCAGGAGCTGCAGAGACGAGCCAGGATTGTACATAGTGACAGAAAACAGAGATGAGGACAGAGATACTGGTGCCATATTAGTGGCCGGCATATTCAAACACCATCCTTGAGTCTAAGCAAACTTGACATCACCTCCAATGGCTTCAAAGTGTTCTCCCCCTCCACCACCACCTCCACCACCTCCTCCCGCCTCTTCTTCTGTCTGCAGCCAGCTCTCCCCTCTGATGTGTCTCCAGACTGGGCTCTCTCTTATGTAGAGAGTTACCAGCAGGCCTGTTCTGTCAGGACAGGAGGATAGGGGCGCCTCGGCCTGAGGATACCCTCAGTCAATCTACATTTGGTCACCGCGGTGGGAAGTGTGCTCATTTTTTCTGATATCTGAGCTACTTGAGGTGATCTGAACACTGAAGTGTGAGGAGCTGTCACCTTGCATAAAGCTCTGCACCAGTGGAAGATGCACGGCTCCTGATATGCTAAGAGGGGGAAGGGGAGGTGGTGGTGTGTGTGTGGGTGGGTGGTATGTAGCTGTCCTGATAGGCTGAGAGGACACTGGGGACCCTATAAGAGAGAGAGAGGAATGGGAAGTGGGGGGTGGGGTGGGGTGGATTCCACTCGGCCCGCCTGGGGACGAGAGGTCGGCGGGGAAGGAGGCAGCTCATCACACGGACCCCTGCAGTCGGTGGACAGATTTATGCTGTTACGGAGCCAAACATGGGGCAGATATTTTAATGTCCTATCAAAGTATCAACAAGGGGCCAGCAGAGGCACAGAGCACAATCAATACTATGCTGCTTCTGCACAAAGTTACAGGCAAGGTTAGGACAGTTTAGCATTTTTAATTTGTTTTTATCACGCGAGTTTGCACTTTCAGGTTAGTCTCAGCACCTGAGGGCAAGGGGTATTGTTTTTGATTCGGTTTGTTTCTTTGTTTTTTTTTCTTCGTTTCTTTGGTTGTTAACACTCTAGCAGAAAAACTATTGCTTCAATTTATAGCAAATTGGGTTTATAGATTGCCAGTGACCTAGAATAGATGTGATTACATTTTGGGAAAAAGTAGGTCAAAGTTCAAATTTTTAATGAATTTTTACAATATTTTTTCTTCTCATATTTACTTACAATGGGCAAAATTACAGATGTATTTAAAAACATCAATTTTGTTTAAATTTACTTCAAACTTGGCACATATATAGAGGCAATTGATATGCTGACATCAGCACACACAGACATGATGACATCAGCTGGATCGATGCCAAAATCAGCTACAATATATGCAAGGGGTGGAGTTTGTAGTGCCTGGAACCACTTGTTATCTGTTTTTGCTTTCACACAGATCCTAAATTATGTGGGGATTGTTCATCTGAATATAGCACATGCAATAACTATGCTGCAAATTAGTGACATTAGGCATAATTGTCGTAACATAATAGTAATTAATCTCATGTATGTAGATTATTTTATTGATGCTACTATTGATCAGTTCTTCAACAATCCAAACAAAACAAAAATTATCCAAAAATCTGTGGAATGTCATGAAATTAACCCTTTAATACCCGACATTATATAAATAAGTATATTATAAAATAAATTATTGGTGTTTTTGCTTTCAAGCAGATGCTGATTTAAGTGGAGATTAACTTGACTATATATAGCACATATTTTAAGTAAGATGCAAATTTGTGACAACAGGCATCCTAGTCAATAGTAATGAAGAAGTAATAAAACATATTTTGGAATCGCAGGCGATGGAGAGATTATTCAGTATAGATGGAGGTTATATTGATGCCACAAAATAATATTCAGTGTCCTGACCAAGTATGTATCGAATATTCCCAAACCGGCATGAATACATACGAAGCCATCATGAAAATGGTGAACACTGCATGTCTTCAGATAATATTGGATGTAGCAGACGCAGAGGCTTTAGTCTGTTAATAAGATGAACAACAGTGACAAATTACAAACTTAAATTGGGCTTGGGTTCTCGCTGTGTTTTCTTTATATCACACAATGCTGCTGATCTTCCAGATAATCTGTGCTGTATGTACAACTCTGACTTACATCTATATGACCTATATTTGATGTTCCAGGTGCATTCCATTACACAAAACAACAATATACATGCACATACTGATGTGTGTCACCATTGTTTTCTAACTCTTTTGTTTTCTTTGTCCACACAGACACAAACAAACTGGAGTTTGTAAAAAAAAAAAAACTTCCCTATGGAACACGAATTACATTTGAGTCCCAAAACATAGGGAAAAAAATGTAATTTTGCAAAATATCATTATCCGTGTGGACAGAGCATTCGATTCGTGCCCTCTGGATTGGATTTGATAAATGTTCTGTGTATTTTATCTTCAACAACTTAAAGACTCCTCTTACACATAGTCATACATGCTAATACGACTCCACACATGGACAGATTGAGAACCCAGATACACAAGACAATTCTGGCGTAAAACTGACGACTAAAACACTGCAAGACATTAGCCCCTTTTACACAGCACTTCTGTTCCAGAAATATTTCACCTTTATTCTGGAGTGACGTCTGTGTAAATGAAATGGTGGGATCATTTAGTCCCACCTGTAACACCTCTGGAGGTAGTAACAGAGCTGTGATAAAGGTAGAAGCATGATTCTGGAACGCTATGTAAAAGGAACACCTCTTGTTATGCAAACAAGGTGTGACGTTTTGATGACGTATTGTGTGTGCGACCCCCACGCCAGGGGGATTTAAAAATGAGCGCGGGCTGTGTGCCGTAAACAAACATATCAACGAGAGCTCTACATGTAAAGTGTCATGGGAAAACTTTTGTTATGATTTGCCGCTACATAAATAAAATTTGATTGATTAAACGCGACCAGAAAGATGTTGAACTGGGAAGACGCCGAGATCCACAAGCTGTTGTCACTTTGGGCGGACGACTCTATCCATGCTAACATTTGAGGAACGGTGTAAGACAGGCCGACTCTGGAGGTTAGCTAAGAAGAGTTATGCTCGGGATATTTCTGATGTGCAAGTCATACGTCACACTACAACAGTGGTTTCCAACCTTTTTTGGCTCATGACCCCATTTTAACATCACAAATTTCTGGCAACCCCAGACATTCAAAACAGAGATGTTTTTTTGCTAAAATTTATTTCTTTTTGATCACATAATAGTTTGCTATACTATATGTTGCAAATAAATGTTAATTTTTGACAACATTTAGTCTATATAATGTATATTATTATGGACGGAGGCAGAAAAGCCAGGTGTAGATTACTGCACAAAGGG
>JAPQRP010049545.1:0-12891 GCA_037367295.1 Apogon hyalosoma | reverse complement strand
GGTACTGTTTATCTGTCAAATGTTCAAACTGAAGCACTGTGGTACTGTTTATCTGTCAAACGTTCCTTGTGGTGGGTGTCAGATGCTGCAGCTCTTTCATAATTCCTAGTTTAGTTCTTGTTTGTTCAGTCTTTTCAGTTTGTTCAGGCTTTTCTGCCTCCATCCATAATAATAGACATTATATAGACTAAACGTTGCCTAAAATTAATGTTTATTTGCAACATAGTATAGCAAATTATTACATGACCAAAACCAAATTCATTTTAGCAAAAAAAAAAAAAGTCTCTGTTTTGAAATGTCTGGGGTCACCAGAAATTTGTGATGTTAAAATGGGGTCACGAGCCAAAAAAAGGTTGGGAACCACTGGTTTAGGAGCTGTCTGGACTCAGGTGTCTTCTAAAGTTTGTTGACAAAAAAAGTATTACATTTATTTTCTATTAAATCTATTAATCTATAATTGGGTGCTTCTATGAAACTGGTCCTAAAAACAAGACATGGGGCTACAATTTCAAACCAGATGTAGACTAATGTTGTAAAGCAAGTGTGGAAGCACTTTGGGTCTATTTGAAAAATAAATATTTTCTGAGATAAAAGAGAAATTATTTTTCAGACAAAACACATTTTTATATATTTTTTATATTATTTTATACAAAAATCTGCATGTAACACGGTAAAAAGGACACGAAAATTACGTGCTTTTTTTTTTTTTTTTTTTTTTTAAATATAGCTTTTTATTCTCTTACAGAACTAATTCTCAAACTAATTATACAAGGCAGAGTGTTTCACAAAAAAGACCGCTGTTGCAAAATCACTCACGATTTATTTGGGTTTAACTGGGCAGGTCCCACATATAATGCAAGTGGACAAGATGAGTTACATACAAAACCTGGAATGAGACTGAGATTCATGAAAAACCTGAATGGATTAGAAGAACCACTAGGATTGACAATGGGGCAAAATTGGTATATTTGACACCTGTGTGCTAAATAAATAATTAAGTCTGCGAAAAGTCCCATTTTGCATGCAATTGTCCGCTCAAAATGGTTCGGTAGTGAAAGCAATAGTGAAGGCGGATCCAAAAATAAACAATTACAAATTAATTTGACAGAAATGAACTATCCTTAACATTTAACAAACTTCAACCAATTCAAAAATGGAGCAGAAAAACCAAATAGGAAATTTATCAGTTAATATTATCCCTGTAAGACTTCTTCAAATGTCACTGAGAAACATTACAAAGTCAAAGTAATAAATTCCTCAACAAATGAGTGTTAATCACTGACATAAAACTGTAGATAATGATTAAAACCATAAAACGAACATCAAACTAAACCTTAACTTTTATTTTCCTTTCAAAGCCTGTATTTCTATTTTAAGAGCCCATATGTCTATTTTTAGTTTAGACCATCATTTCCATCAGTCAACTGATGTCACAAACCGACCATCTCTCAGCATCAAACAAACTCCAACAAAAACTTCACGTCAGCCAACAAGCACATGAAAACATTTCATCCTGAACCTTGAAAAGAATGAAATAGTAGGTTTTTTTTCTCCTTTTTGGTTCAACAGATTGTTCCTTCTAAATGCAACATGACATATTTTTAAATGTAAATATGTGCAAAACAGACTTGTTTTAAATGGACTTGATGAGGATATTGTAAATCTCCTGTTTAAACAAGAGATGATAGGTAGAAAAAAATAGAACCAATGGCCCTGTATGTCACCGGCATGTTCTATCAAGAATCAGTAAGTTGAATTTGTGCGGTTGTCAGGTTCTGTTCTATGTTAGAGTCCTGTGGTCTTGAAGCAGGACATCAATCTGACCAATAGAAGTGGGTGGTACTTTCACTGGAGGAGAACTCAACTAATTAAATGAAAGTCCATATATGACTTCTATCAGTGTTTAATAGTAACTATATTGATATTTCTAACAATTTCCATGTTATATGCCATCAAAATATGGCCCATTATAAGTAAAGGTACATTTGTAATATTTTAAAAATTTGTCAAAAATCTAAATTTCTCAAAACTCAACAAATGTTAGTCATTGTCCTGAGAAAAATACTTTTTTTTTTTTTTTTTATAATTAATCCGAGCTGTAGTTTTTGAGCAGACTGTGGAAATCTAGATATTGGTGACCTAGAGTTTGACCCTTCGAGTTCACTCAGGGTCAAAGGTCATGAACCCAAAAGAAAGTCCATATATGAATTCCTATCAGTGCTCAGTAGTAAATATATTGATATCTGTAACCATTTCCATGTTGTAAGCCATTCAAATATGGCCAACTATAAGTAAAGGCACATTTTTAATATTTCAAACAATTTGTCAAAAAATTCATAAATGAAAATTTCTGACAACAGTGAACAAAGTTTGTAGACATTGTCTCAAGGAAACTACACATAACATTTGAAATTAATCTGACCAGTAGTTTCATTAGAGAAGATGTTTGAAGAAACTGTTAATGAAGACGATGAATAGAATAGAACAGAATAGAATAGGACTGAATAGAATAGAATAGGATATAATATAATAGAATAGGATATAATATAATAGAATAGAATAGAATAGAATAGAATAGGATAGAATAGAGTTGGATAGAATAGAATAGAATAGAATAGAATAGAATAGAAAAGAACAGAATTTTACTGTCACTGTCAATGAAACAATGAAAATTAATTTAGCAGCAAAAACAAATGGTAAAAAGGACCCAAAAAGGACTGTATAAAAATATCACAAAATACTGAAAAGTGTAAGCAATGTACGGAAGCTACAAATGTAAGTATTAAATACACATATTCTACTAAAGTACGACACTTTTGAGATGATGTCGGTGCCAGACAGCGCCTTCGCAATAGCTCATGGGCCAGTGAGCTAAAAACAAACAGGACCTTTAACTTCAGTCAGACACGTCTACATACAACTGTACTTTTAAGCAAAGGACACTCAAAATGTAGCAACTAGAATTCAGTGGATGCAAAATCATTTCTGTTGTTCTTAAGATAGAAAAAAGAAAAATAATACCAACAAAAAATCACTCATTAAACTCAATAAACTGTATTTTTTGTGTTTTCTCCCTCCCTACCTGAGGGGGGAGCTCTAAACAGCCCCGTCCTCTGTTTGTCCAGGAGAGGCAGCTGATTGGTTGCGTCCTGATGGCGTGAGCTTCTAATACGCCGTCATCTGATGACAGCTGGGGCTCGTCTCTGTCGCCGTTCCCAACAGACCACTCAACCTGTCTGTTTATTGTGTTGGCTGAAGCTGTTCTTTGATTCAGTAAATAAATTAAATCATTTGGGGGACGACAAACTGGTCTTTGGGAACGGATAAAAAAATGATGACGCGGTGAAGCTGAACTTTGACCTTTTGGATGTGAAATGTCCTGGCTTCATCATTTTATTGTATATGTGTGTGTGAAATTTTCCTCATAATAAGTGCTCAAAATCATGCTTTGTGAGGCTGCAGTGACATTTGACCTCTGACCACTTCACCCCAGACATTTGGGCAAAATTTGAAGATTATTTCAGGTTTTTTCTGAGATATCGCACTTTTAAACATAATAGGAAGCAAAGGACAAATTGAGTAAGGGCACATCTAAAAGTATATTCTGTCTACGGCAACAAACACTTCCTTTTAAATTACATAAATGGAAGATAAAATGGTACCTGTAAAGCAAAAAAATTACTCTCAAATTCATAAATTAATTTATTTACCAAGAAAACCCTTTTAAACTTAGAAAATTATTATAATTTTTCTTCAGTGTGTCTCAGAAACACACAAATATAAAGGCGGGGAAGCAACAAAGCTAGCAAAAAACATCTGTGTCACTGTCAAAATTTTAGGCCCCAACCGTATTAATTCTCAATGGTGATTGTCTGATACAACCTGATAGAATTGTTTTCTGGACAATCTGATATTAGTAGAGATGTGTAAATAACAATAAAAATACAAAAAAATAAGTATTTATTTTGCATAACAGTATACATTTCTTCTTTGGTTGTCTTACTCCATAAAGACCCAAACATCCACCACCGATTAAAACCATCTACTGACGTAAAATGTTTAATACCTGTTGATCCATTAATCCTATCAATACACATAAATAACTGGTGTAAAATGCAGTTTGTCATCCTTTCGTGGTCATCAGATATGAGCCATTTGGACGTTCGATGTGCAAAACACCGTCATCTTCTACAACATTGATTCACCAGTAAAACCCATACGAGTTTGGCCAATGCTAGTGGATGGAGACACTTGTTTTATGCTCAGTTGTTTATATATTTGTTGAAAATGTTACTTTTTCTGCAGTTTTCTCTGTTTCTGATTTAATAAGCACTGAGCTTTCATGAACATCAACATTATATAAGAAAATACCTCATTTACACTGAAAAAACACTAAATACAGCGGATAATATTACAATAAATGGTAATTGGTGTCTATAATGTAATTTATGTATGACGTCTAAGTATGTCTGTATTGGTGCTCGCTTTTCTGTTTGCACTGTAATTTCTGATTTCTAAGTTTGTTGGCGGCGCCGAAATATGGCAGCGGCTCGTACTGGTTTTGGAGGACAGTGCATCGTAATCTCGTTTGCTGTGACATGCTGAATGTATCATTCTGCAGTGGCATGTCAAATGACAAATAAAGCTATCTATTCCATCTATCTATTCTGTTCTATTCTATTCTATAAATCACTTAAAATAGGTTAAATAGAGAGAAAAATACATTTGGGAATTGCAACCAAAGTAGTGTTGGGTCTTTATGGGTTAAGACATTCCTGTTCAAGCAGGCATTTTAAATCCAAACTGCCTCAGGGCGGCTACGACTGACTGCATTTAATGTATTGTATTGTATTTTAATGGTCTTCTGTACTGTGAAGCACTTTGTGACTTCCTGTCTGTGAAAAGTGCTCTATAAATACAATTCACGTACTTACTTATTATGTGCTGCGTGCTGTATACGGTTGTGATGTACAACAGTAGTCGTTAACGCACCTGCACGCCCCCCCCCCCCCCGGTTGAGAACCTCTGCTCTTACACTACCAGTCAAAAGTTTGGACTCATCTGGTTTTTATTTATTTTCATGACTGTTTACATTAGGGATTCTCACTGAGGGCATCAAAACTATGAACGGACGCATATGGAATCATGTAAGTGTGACATAACTCAAAGCATGTTTTACATGTTTTGGCGCTGCCCGTCTCTAGGTGGCTTTTGGGTGGAGGTGTTCAATACAATCTAGAAGATGTGTGGCTCAAAGGTGGAGCCAGACCCTCTGATTGCACTTTTTGGAACCTCCCCTTCCACACTGCTAGAGCATAACTGCGTTTGTCGCCCTTTTGGCAAGACGTCTGATTTTACTTAAATGGAAATCCCCGGTTCTTCCATCCCACGTTCTTTGGATCAAATCCGCCTTGAACTGCATACATCTAGAGAAGATACGATGCACACTTCAGGGCTCCAAGGCCAAACCGTATACAACGTGGAGCCCTTTTCTTTCATATGCTGGAGATCTAAATTTCCCTGCTATCCCTGATAGATTAGTTGTGTCTTTTGTATTCACATGTGTGGCCGTTCCCTTGCTGGACCGGAGTCAGCTGAACCTAATTTACTCCAGAACATATGGGAGCCTGTGATTATGTGCGCAATGAGGCACCTAAAATGCAGAGATGGACCATGTTTACACTGACTGACTTACATAGGATCGTATAATTATTTTTGTTAATGTCAAGGTCCTGTTTGTTTGTTTGTTGTCTGTTTTGTTCTTTGTTGTGGTTGCTTTATTTTGTTTTTATACATTGCTGTCACTTAGGTTATTGTCTTTATATCTTTTTGCATACAAAAGTGTGTTGTATATAATCTGTGACTGAAAAAAACTCAATAAAATAAGTAGGAAAAAAAAGCATGTTTTACATTTCAGATTCTTCAAAAAAGCCGCATTTTGCTTTTATTACTGCTTTGCACATTCTCGGCATTCTCTCGATGAGCTCCATGAGGTAGTCACCTGGAATTTTTTTCCAACAGTCTTGAAGGAGTTCCCAGTGATGCTGAGCACTTGTTGCCATCTGCGGTCCATCTCATGTCATTTAAATGAGAAGGTGAGTCCAAACTTTTGACTGGTAGTGTAAATCAACAATGATATCGGATCGGTATCATGTATTGACCGATACTCAAGGCCCCAGCATCGATATCGGCACCGGAACTGAAAAAGTCGGATCAGTGCATCCCTAATATTCGTACACTGATGGTCTTTTTCCTGCTCCAAACTATTGTCCTTTTATTAGCTTTTAAAAATCCACTATCAGACAACCTTGACAGTTCATGTTTCCTCTTCACATCTTGTCCACGTCTCTATCAGTGAAAGCCAGCACATCACCATGATGAAGACATGGTTTCACAGAAGCTCCCGGTGGGACACATGGCCAATCAATCAGCCTCCTCTCCACCATGACAAGTTCACCGCTGTGACAGGCTTTTAACGAGCTCTGCCAGGGAATAGGCCGCCTCCCTCCGTCAGCCCGTCTGCATCAGAAAAACTTCACCGTCCTCATCTCTCTGAGCGCCTTTTCCCTCCTCGGGGAGATGTCATATTCATGGAAACATGTCTATTTCAGACTTGCACGGAAGAGTGACGTGCGGGGATGTTAGAAATCACGCCGCACGGTAAGACGGGGTCAGCTGTGACTCAGGTGTGTTTCGGAAACAGAACGCAATGTATTGTTGCGTATAGATCTGTAAATACGAACAAATGACACGAGGAGCTGTTTTATGTTTCAGAAAAACTGCAGACGAAAAACCCGGTGTGTGTGTTTATGTGTGTGTTAGCTCCCAGTTAAAGGTTACATGGTAATACTGGCATTTAATCAGTGAGGCAACAAACGTGGGCAGCAAGAAATCAGATTATGACCTGCACTGACCTGGGACTCATATTATACAGGACCAGAAAAAATCAATATAATCCTTCCTCGGTTTCACACCTGTGACGGACCATGTTAACTGCGGGTCTGATATGTTGTTCTATCGTTAAACTTTCACTTGTGTTTTATTTTCGTGATAGAAATCAAACCCACTTTTATTAGTCTTTGGTTCATTTATTTGTGTATTTGGACCCTAATAGTTCATAAAGTTTGAATTTGAACCCTCCAGATGCTGCAAAGCTATCTTTATAGTCATTTTGGCAAAAATCGAGTGAATTTCTACAACCCGTTTCAATTCCTGCTTAATTTGTTACGTTTTATAACTAGTTGCGTCACGATATTTGCACATATAAGGTCAAGACTTCCGACGAACATTTCTCCAAGTGCGACACAATTGTTTATCAGCAGCAGCGGTTGGAGTAAAAACTGAAAAATATGTCCAAACTTGGAGCCGATTATCTAAAATGTTCAGTTGTTGGTTGAACAGAACAAAAACCACGGTCAACAACCTGGAGGGGGCGGGGCCTGGAGTGGCTCATGTGCATTTAAAGGGCCAGCGCTCAAAAATTACCTTTTTCTTCTTCCTTGTCTGTAACCCCCTCCCTTCTTCCATGTCAGGTCCAGCATCGAAATGTGGTTCAACAAAACTCCTAATAAAGACAGTAGAATATCAAGGGGAGCCTCATAGACATTATGAAGTTTCCCTTGGCAAAGCAAATTTGCTCAGCTAGACTATCATTCAGCTGAAATGATGCTGGACAAGACAAGAAAAAAAAATTAAAATAAAAAAAAACAACCTTTTCCGTGTCAGTACTCAGAAATAGGGTTGAAGATGGACCTGTGGAGTTGAATTAATGAAGAATTCAGACCCAAGCATAGCATTTACAGTTTATGTAGACCACAGGGAAATGTTTGAAAATTAATAATTTCATTTAAAAAAGCAAAATATCACTCCTTTAAAAGGTCTGCATGTCATATCACAATGATTTGAATGTTGAAAGAAGTGTTCGAGTTTAATAAGTCTACTCCTGTTTTTTTTTTTTCTTAAATTCAGAGTATTTTTTTAACACTAGGTGTCTCTAAGAAAAAAAAGCAACAGAATAAAATGTCAATTTCCATGCACGGCAAATTCACCACATGTGTTGTTACCAATGAAAGCTCCTAACATTAAAACTACATTTAATTTATTCTGTTAAATTTTGTTTTAGTTGCATCTGTATAATATAGAACATCCCCCATCCTTTGACTCATGGTCTGAATGACGAATAACTGAAATAATCCTTTAACAGGAACAAAAATGGTATAAACCTCATGCATGGCTGAACTCATTATTCAGGACATTTAACTAATAGGTGACTGAATCATGAAGCTTATACTGTTTCATCCACATCACAGTCAGTGACATATATCACATGATATCCTTTCATTCTAGAGCAATAATCGCAAGTGATGCTAAATGTCAATGTTCAGTCAGTAAAGGGGATGTGACACCACTGACAGGAGACAATATGAAACCATAACAATGAATACATTATGAATTTCTCTGAATTTAAACAGCATTCTATGCATTAAATACAGTGTATGTAAGAATATGGGTCTGGAAATGTTTAGATTTAATTTTGGGTATCCTTCAGCAGGATTCATCACATATTTTTTTTTTAAGTTTTCAGGTTCAACGTCCCCAGAGATTCAACACCTGCTTTGTTTAAACTTGATTTTACTTTTATTTTCAATACTTTATCAACACTAAATTGACTTTTTATTGTTGTTGGAGTTTTTATTTCACTCTAATCACAAACCCACCACCCCACACATGCTTAAATGGGTATATATAGTATTTCTATGTTCAAATATTAAAATATGACGTAAAATTATCATTAGTGCATTTAAAGCTCTGAATTTTGCAAAAGATGCTGATGTGTTGGATTGGAGAGAAGTGAATTTATTTCCAGCGATGGGCTGGGGGATTTATGTGACCAGTAGGGGCAGTAGAGAGTCACTCGGTTGATCTCCCGTGGTGAGGAAAAGTAATGCGTCAAAAAGTGACAAAATGGGACGAGAAACGCTAAGAAACAACTTTTAGTGACAAAGTGATAAATGTTAGAAGCACGGTTGTTGTTTTCTCCACTGGACACAAATATAAATGAAACGAATGGAGTTTGATACTGAAATGGCAGAGTTTTGTCAACACAGGTGAGTTTGATTATGAGGCTTACGAAGGTATGAAGTTATTATGGGATGTTATTGCCTTTGCTAAGTTGTCATTTGTTGATCTGTGGTTCAAACTAAACTGTGACAGTTCTGACCTTGTTTGGACGATTCCAAACAGATCTTTAGTTCAGCTACTGACAACACAAACTGTACAGAAAACAGAGGTGATTTGTAGTTTTCCTGTGGCTGTTTTCTGTTTAAAAACAAACCTAAGCTAACAGAGCTATAATGTAAACTATCAGCTGATGCAACATATGAAAATTAAGAAAATAAGCATGTATAAGTTTTAGTTTGAAGAAGAAAACTTGATGATTCCATAAAACAGATGTGTAAAACAATGAGCTTCATACTTTATTCAGTGAATGACACAGTCTGTGGATACACAGCATTGAGTCATTGTTGGGTTTGGTCCTAGTGTGCTCTGGTAAGTGACTTCCCCCTGCGCCAAAGAGTTTAGAATATCACTACTACATTAAACCACTTGAACTGTGCTCATTTTATTCAATACCTGACCAAGGTTTGAGCTCCTAAACCAGGGGTGTCAAACTCATGTTAGTTCCGGGGCCACATTCAGGGAAGTTTGATCCCAAGTCAAATAATAACATAATAATATATAAATAATGTCAACTTCAAAAGTTCCTCTATGTTTTAGAGTGAAAGAAGTAAAAAAGAAAAAAAAAATACATGATGAAAATGATTATATCTAGAAAATATCCTTTAAAACAATGTGAATAACAAAAACAAACTGAGATTTCTTCAGAAAAATAGGTGCAGTTTTAAGAATATTCTGCCTCAGTTTATCATTTACACATGTTCATTGTAACTTACAGATCACAGTGGATCTACAAATACACAAAACATTTAATGACAGACAGAACATCGGTACATTGACGTCTCTTAAGACATTTCAGGTTGTTCATATTCGTTGAGGTTTTTTGAGAAATTACTGTTTTAGTGTAAATTCAGTAAACATTTAGAAAGAGACAAATTTGAAGTTGTTATTATTTATAGGTTATTATGTTAATATTTTACTGGTCTGACCCACTTGAGATTGAACGGGTCTGAATCTGAATCGGAACCTGATCTAAAATGACTGTTAATATCTCAGTGTAATTTTTGCATTTCACAAATTCATCCCACAGGCTGGATTTGGATGTTTGACACCCCTGTTCTAAACCAACACTCTGAAATATAATCTAAACTGGTGTTTGGGCCTAAAAATGTAATAGACAAAAATATACCTGCATTACCTGCTGTAAACACAGCACAAAGGCGTTGATTCACTCAAGCCCAATGGTGAAAACAAACAATAGGATGTAATGTGAGAATGTGTTCTCATTTACAGTACAGTGCGTCAGTGTAATCGTCTGCTCCGACAGCATGTGACTATGAGCCTGCTGCTTAATTAGAAACATTTGCGGAGGTGGAAAGCTTATAAAGGGATAAAGGTACAGAGCCAGTCACAGGCAACAAAGAAGAGGGAAAAAAAAACAAAACACTGAGAATAAAGATGATTTTCTGAAGAGGCAAATCTGAAGAATCAACAGAAAGCTCCAGGAAGAAGAAAACAAGCTCTATCTGCCTGAACAGGGATGATGTCTGTGACAGATAGTAGAGAAACAGAACAGGAACCTACATGCCCCTCAGTCCTCAGCTGCACACTTTACATGACAACAATAAACGCATTTACCTGCCGTTAGCATCTAGGTTTCACATCTCAATGACAGGCTTTTGACTAACAGCACAGGAGAAAGTGGAGTTAGGTGAGCGTTTAACACGGGTGAACTTATTTTAAGAATGTGATCACACTGTGCAGATTGTAATTATACCTGGATGAGATCCAATCACACCGACTCCAGATGTGGTCTGGCTGATAGTGGCATTCTGCCTGTAACGCAGCCTGTGCACATTTTACATTTTACACTTTACTCCGGGGTTTCCGCTTTTTTTGTCTGGGAAGAATTTATTTTACCGGACACATTTACTGGTCACGTTTCCATCCAAGTATTTTTATGCGTTTTATATGATCACGTTACAAAAAGCTGGTGGAAAATTTTGTAAAAAAAACCAAACCAAAACAAAACAAAACAAAACACTTGAGGTCATGTTTTCCCTAGATTTAACGGAAACACCTTTATAAAATGACACGTGATTTACCGGTGAACAGCTGTTTGTGGTGTATTCATGGACATTCTCCTACAGACATAAAACATATTATTCCTCAGTCTCATTTAAAAACAAATACATCAGAGGCATTTTAGTCAGAAAAATGCTACTTCTTCATCTAACATTATTATAATTATTTTGAGCGTAGCATGTAGCGCCACATTGTGATGACACAACAGAGCTTAGTTTATTCACTCCACGTCAGCTGATGGAAACATTCCTGACTTGCATTTACTTTCTTTTTTTTTCCCAAACTTAACTTGACAATTGACACTTATAATGGAAAAACTAACAGTATAATGTAAACTTGAGGACAATTACTTACTAACAACTGAAGAAGAAGGAGGAGGAGAAGAAGAAAAAGAAGGAGGAGGAAGAGGGGGCAAAACAGAAGGAGGAGAAGAAGGAGGAGGAGGGTGAGAAGGAGAAGCAGAAGAAGGAGGACAAGAAGAAAAATAAGAAAAAGAAGGAGGAGAAGCAGAAGGAGGAGAAAAAGAAGGAGGAGGAAGAGGAGGGTGAGAAGAAGAAGAGAAAGAAGAAGGAGGAGGAGGAAGAGGTGGAGAAGTAGAAGGAGGAGAAGAAGGAGGAGGAGGGTGAGAAGGAGAAGCAGAAGGAAAAAAAGGAGAAGAAAAAGGAGGAGGAGGAGAAGAAGAGGAAAAAGAAGAAGAAAAAAGGAGGCAGAGAAGAAGAAGAAGAAGAAGAAGAAGAAGAAGAGGATGAAGCGGTCTGGTTTGAAACACACCAGTACAATGAGACCTGTTCCCTCTGTGGATAAAAACAGCTGATTCTGAGGTAACGACAACACCGTGATTCTTTCATGTGATTATAAACTAATGAAAATATAATAAATTGCTATTATATTCAATTTGTACGACTAAACCTTTACAAATCAATTATCACTGAACTGAAACCAGTGTTTGACGTGTCAGAACGAAAACTGAAATGTCATTTACAAACAAAAGGCGCCATTCTTACTTGTAATAAAAACAGTTTTGTAAATATTTTGAGTCCAATCATAATGTTAAATCGGTTTATTAGTCGTGTGCATATTTTGATACTGAACATGTGTCTTTGAGTCTTTTCTTGAAAAACACTTTTGTTTGGTTTGATGTTTATAAAAGTGAGCTGTGACTTGATGCGATGGGACAAAGTGGTTCCAAAACGAGACCAGCTGAGTCACTAGTGCTGCATTTCCTCCCTTTTTTAATGACATTTACACATGCTTTTCAAGATGTCACAGAAGTCACATCCCTTTGCCAGACATCATCCTTGAAGAGCGATTCATCATTTTGTGGCAAAGTGGCCTTTTCATTGGCATCTTTGACATATTCTTGAAATGCAACCTTTTTGAGCCAAAAAAAGGTTAAAGATGCAGTGCATAAGATAAGAGCGGCCGTTTAGTTCCCACCTTAGAATGACACAGTTCTGTCTACGTGTTGCTTTGCCAATAAGATGCACTGATGACACGTACTATGCTTTTTTTTTTCTTTTTATTACTTGCAGTCACGGAAAAAATGATTAGACCACCTCTTGTTTTCTTCAATTTCTTGTTCATTTTAATGCCTGGTCCAACTAAAGGTCCATTTGTTTGGACAAATAT